>JBBYHH010674144.1:0-10275 GCA_038382905.1 Daphne laureola
ATAGTTACCTTAAATGATGGACTGATGTAGGCTTATATAGTCTTGTCTAATAGAGTGGCACATTTGTAATACTTTGATAGGAAAGAGGTGGCGGGTGTCAGAGAACAAGTGGAAAATGTATTCTGAATGCAAGCCAATAGGTCATAATGCGCTTTGGGTCTGACCTCTGCTTACGAACGGGTGCGTTCAGGTATGGTGTCCTCAGTCAATTTTAATAGGCCCTCTTTCCTAGGTTGCTGACTCAAGCATCTTTATGGGCTTTTTGGGTCTATGGACCAACTTTAGGCCTTGAAGACTTGGTTTGGGCCTATCGGCCATTAGTAGCAATGAGGCAAGCCAAGTTCACTTGCTAATTCTTGTGGCCAAACGAAGACTATTAAAATGGAAGTCTACATTTTCCTTACGAAGTAATAAGTGCTCAAGATCTATGTGCTTCCTTGGTTTCTCTATACAAACATACTTGCAATTCTTCACACTTTGTTCACTTCTATCTCTCATAAGAGATTGGTTTTTCTTTAATATAACTCAAGATACGATGAATGGTATGTTCCTAGATTGCATGCATATTTTGATTCTTTGTAAACTTACTTAAACCAAATTTCTTCTTTGTAAATTTGTAGGTGGTAAGTTTAGTGGTCCTTGAGTCTTTTCACTTTCTTAGATGCTTGAATTTCTAGGGACTAGCAATGATTTGGGTGTGGGGGTGTGATGAGTGTGCAAACACTCAAATATTTCAAGTATGTTTAAAGCATTAAACTCATCAATTTTACCTATTTTCACTGTAAAAATGCACATTACTCATTCATTCTGAAGTATTATAGGTGTGACCATATGGAGGTGATAAGGAGCTCAATGTGCAGAACTTGATGGTGAAAATGAGGGAGTTCAAGCATAATTATATTATGGAAGGACCCAAGTGAACCAAGGAGAAAGATGAAAGATAATGTTGCAAAATGGTGTACTTGGAGGCGACAGGCAGATGTTAGAGGCAACAGTTTGCTGCCTTTATTTGCCGCCCCTTACATCAAATATGGAGTTACCAGGCACCAGTGTGAGGTGCCACAATCTTGGAGGAGGCACCAAATTTTGTCTAGGATGATAGTTTAAGCCACTATTAGGCGCTACTTGGAGCCACTATATTGCTCTCTCCTTCCAGGTTGCAGTCACGGGTTTTCTCGAGTTGTTTTGATCTTATCCCAGTTGTGTCACCTTGTTAACCCCATTTTATCGCTCTTAACTATATTTTAAGTAACTTTAGGTTATGAGTAACTCATAGCATTAGTTTTAGTATATATAAAGTAGTTTAGGTCATATTTTATATGTTCAATTTGGAAACTAAACCCTAGCTACGAATTTCATCATTGTGCTTGGGATTTAGGTCCTTCAATCCCAATTTCTTGAGGGGTTGAATGGCCTAACTCATGGAGCATCAATCTATGGGTGAATTCTAGCCTTTACTCCTTCTTTATCATCTTTACATGTCCTATTAGTTGTTTTTTATTTGCATTTACATCATTAGTAGAGTAGGATAAATGTTATATCTTAGCTTTGTCATGCTTAAGGGTCAAGTAATTAGTTTCCATGCTTTTCTTGCTTGATTTTGATTTCTATGCGCGAGTACCATCATAATATGCTTGCTTGGCCACTACTTGTATGTGCATATCATCTAGGTGTTCGATCAAATGCCCAAGAGAGCTTTGATCGACATAGACCCCCGATATTGTTTGATAGGAGTAGTTGGAGCTTGAGAGTGCCTGAGGAAACCTATTTGTGATTGTAGTTAGGTGTTGTAAACCTCGAAACGATCATCCTTGGACCGAGAGACTGGCTCAGAGTTGACAGGTCTTATTCGAGCGACGGACCACGGTGCCCGATAGGGGAGCGGGGTGATTCTAGTAGGTCACCTCAAACTTGAATTGGAGACTTATTGCATTAGCCCTTGATGTTGAATGGTGAAGTTAGGAGTAGGTGGTTAAATTCTCATGTTTTGTAGGAAACCGTGGTAGTTTGGCGTGTGCAGGTAATTCTATGAGAAATGTTCTAGATTCGGATTCTAGAGAGTCGGATGATCAATCACGGGGAGTTAGAGATGGGCTCTGTGATTGATTGGGGGGATTAGAGAAGATTAATACCTCTAGGACACTATCTTAGATAAACAAGGATGTTCCTTAGGACGCACGGTAGTACTACGGAAGCCCATGGTTGACTAACCATAAGTAATGCCACTTCTTCCCCTCCATGATTTATTGATTTTTCATGTTAACATAGTGCACATAATACTTGTTAGTAGCTTAAACGCATGATTCTCTTGGGCTCGATCCCTCATTTGAGCCAATGTACTACGATTGACATTGTTAGAGCTCAATGAGGTGTTTATAAATATATTTGTTTGTTGAGTACGTATGTGTGGTTCAATTACACCTTATCATGTTGAGACAAAGCCCTAGCGAACATTGAACCGCCTGAGGTGAACTGAATTATTGTGTATTATGAATTTGTTTACTTTGCTAAAATGTGTAGATCTGAGGGAGATGAAGAATCGGGTCGGACCCGGTTCATGGGTTGAGTTTGACCCATTTGCTGAAGTTGGGTATGACCGAGTTCCATTCAATGCCTGTAGTTTAATGTTTTAATCAATTCAGGACTCAGTTTTCTGAAATGTTTAGAATATGCAAGAGTCTTCTCAAATTGATTAAATTTGATCCAAAAGTTTTTGGATTTGTTCACTTGAGGACTTATGTTTTAAAATTTGTTGGGAACCAATTTAAAACATAATTTAATTAATATTATTAATTGATTAAACTTTCTAAAAATGTTCAAATTGGACCTAACCTTATCAAAGTGTTGATTAAAGGTTTTTAGTGGAAAATTGTTTTGCACGGGTCATTTTGAATCTTTGTAGAGGTCTTCAAAGTTTTGGATTTTAATCAAATGAGGACCTAGAGTTCTAAAATATTTAGAATTTTATGGTTTCGTTAAAAGTGATTAAATAAACCCATGAAAGTTTTTTTTGTTCAATTGAGAACTTAATGTTTTAAATTGGTTGGGAACCATTTAAAACTTAGATTTAATTAACAAGTTAATTATTTCAAGTTTCTGAAAGTTGTGAGAAAGGTCCAAAATTCTTGGAAAATTGTTGGGATGGTCCTCAAACTATTCTAGTTTGACTAGAATGAACCCTAATTTATAAAATATGCATTAAGTGAATAATATTCTTCTTAAATTACACTTTTATCATGATTGTTTGTTGTTTGATGCTTGTTACCTGGTTATAACCCTAGTTCAAAGTTGTAAATTTAAATACAGAATGTGTTTCGTGTCTTTCTCTCAAAAAACTTATTTGTACGTTCTCTTCTCATCCACTCCCCTCTATCTAAATGAGGTTTCTTTATTATGTAATAAATTATAATTTTGGAGGCATGGACAAGGAAGGAACTTGAAGATGGAGGAAAAGGCGCACACTTTGAAGTAGTTGGACGGTGGAAAAGGAAAGAGGCTTAGTTAGGTATTTTTCTTTTCTATGTCTTTTAATTATCTCAGGCTCGAGATAATTTTAGTTGGGCTATAACCATGGTACACTTTATCTTACTATACGGTAGTATACATGTTAGGTTGATTAGATATGTGTTAGGCATGTATGTTTAATCAACCCGAGAAATTAAAATTGGTGAGATTTAACAAATCAAAATCCCTCAAATCAATATCAAACTAATGGTGTTCCATGATATGACTCTTGAAGCGTGCGGTAGTCGTATGATATTTTTATTCTCGCCAAAGCGGGGTACCATACTTCTAACGCATGGAAGTCGAGTCAATAGTAATGGGTCTGGTTTGAAAAAAATCATGACAACTGGGTTGACATGAAATGAAGGCCGGATTGAGTGGTTGGTAGCGTGGGTATTACCGCCAAAGCAAGATAGCGCATTTTATACTCTACTCAAGGAAATATCTGTGGAAAATATCGGACAACAGAAAATACACAGGCAGTGGCATTGGGCATGGATCAGTGATGGGAGTACCACTATTGCGCAGCGCAGCGTTCGGCCGACAAGCATTGCAGAGGGCTCACCGGGAGCACGATTGGGAGCGTTGGAGAAGTGGTGGGAGAGGCTTGGCCATCTGCCCGCAACCCTCCTCTTTGGTTCTTCGCAAACCAGGAATGGACCGTGGCCAATTCTCCCATCTCTGATGGCGTAGCAGGACTAAGTCACGGTGGCATCGGCAAGGGAGCTTGTCCCAGCCTGGTCGAGGCTATGTCACGGCTGATTCTGGTGACATTAGAGGAGATAAATCGAGCTTGGCTCGGGTTCGTCCTCCGACGCGCTAGGTGAGCTTAGAGTGGCGGTGGTAGGCTGGACAGAACTGCAGCGGTATGATGCGTCGGTCGGCACTAGCCACGGTGCCATCCACCATCGGAATCACGGTGGCGGGAGGCTTGACCGAAATGCCCCAGCAGCCCATCATATTTACAGATGTGCCATTGTGGCTGGTGAGTATATGATAGGTTTAAAAGGGGAGCTGGGCTTGGGGCTAAGTGGGCTGGGCTTAATGGGCCGGGCTGCTGGTTTGCTGGCAGCGGCTCGGCTTGGCTGAACCGGCTCGCGCCACCGAGCCAGCCGAGCCGTTTAAGCCACAAAGCCCTCCCTAATTATTCCTTGGCCCCTGGACTTCCGATTTTGTACAAAATGACTCCAAAAGTTTTGTTTTTGATAGAATTTGTTGGGGAGAATTGCAGTAAATTACAGAAGGTCCTAAAACTTTCTAAAAATATTTAAATTAGTCCTCGGGCTTTCATTTTCATGCTAATTCGCCAGGGACTATATTTTAATAATTTTGAAAGGTCTCGAATTTTCTAAAATTGTACAATTTAGTCATGAGCTTTTGTTTTTGGACAAATTCATCAGGGACTAGTTCTGTAAATATTAGATGGCCCTGAATTTTTTTGGAAATTGTACAAATTAGTCCCCAAGCTTCTGATTTTGTTTAAATTCATCGGGAACTAATTTTATAAATTTCAAAAGACCCTCAAACTTTTTGAAATTGTACAGTTTGGTCCTGAGCCTTTGTCTTTTGACAAATTCGTCAGGGACTAGTTCTGTAAATCTTGGAAAGGTCCCGCAACTTTCTGAAGTTTTACAATTTGGTCCCAGAACTTTTGTTCTTGACAGATTTGTCCGGGGACTAGTTTTGTAAACTAGAGAAAGCCCCGAAACGTTGTTCTAAAGTACAGATTAGCCCCCAGATTGTTGTTTTGAACAGTTTGACCTAGGGATTGATGTTGTAATGCAGAAAATAGTCCTGGAACTTTCTGGTGATATCCGGAATGGTCCTTGAGTTACTATTTCGTGCAGTTTTGTCAGAGACAGATTCTAAATATCTAAGAAAGGTCCTTAAAGTTTTTGTTTTTGTTCAAATTGAACGCAGATTTTTCTAAAGGCATTAAAATGAACCATAGTTTGTTAAAATGATATTTTAGCATTTATGGTTGCATGTTTGATGCATGGTACATGGTTGTAGCCCTGGTTCAATTTTGTATTTTGGTAAATAAGGCCTGCGCATCGTGCCTTCTCTCATTCTCTCGTTATACATTCTCTTCTCACCTACTCCCATCGAATGTAACTCGAGGTTTCTTAATTAAAATTTTAATTAATTGTAATCACCGGAGGCAAGGACAAATGAGGAGCAAAGTGCAACAAGGCGAAGGAAGGATGACTTGGACCATTAGACGCTAGCAAGGAAGAGACTTAGGATAGTCTTTTTCTTTCTAGATCTTTATAGTATCTCAAGGCTTGAGATACTTTAGTTTCAGATATAACCATGGTACGATCTATTTTGCGTGGTAGTAAGCATGCTAGGTTAATTGAATGTATGTGTATGAGATGCATGTTAATCAACCGGAGAAATTAAAATGGTGAGATATAAATTTACAAAATCCCTCAACTTAATATCAAGCTCATGGTCTTCCATCACGGACACGTCAAGCACTCGATCATCGTATGGTAGGTTTCGCCAAAGTGAGGTGCCATACTTTAATCTTGTTGATGGCGAGTACTCGGTGATGGGTCGGGCTTGACTATTCAGCCAACACGGTTGGTAGATTGGAGGCTGATTGAGTGGGAGTTAATGATAATTTTGGATATTTCTTAGTCTCTTTCCATGTCATATGCATGCAGATTATTACATATAAATTCATAGATTCATAACACGATATCTTTGTATAATCATGCCTTTCCATTTTCGTGAAGAATAAAGAGGAGAAGAAGAGACGAGAAAGGGAGAAGAAATACGTACCTTCTACCTTAGAGAAGTTGGTACCTCTTCTTCTCGGATCTTCAAGCTCTCTAGTAATCCTTCAAGGCCGGATTGCATGTATATGAAATGAGGCTATTTGTGTCGAATAAACAAAAATAATTATCCACCCGAAAAGCTCTAGTAAGCACCTTAGTTTCGGCTTCTAGGAAAAGTGGATGTGAAGGAGAAAACCAAGTGTTCAAGCGACTAGTTATGGTCGGCCCCCTTGCCCCATTTTATAAAGGGATGGGCGGTTGCAAGGGGTTAGTAACCACCCCTCTTGGCCAAAAATACACAATGTTTCGGCCTTGAGGGGTAGTTACTCCCTTAAGGCTTATACAAGCCTTAAGACTTGGTAACCTCCCCATTTTAGCGAAAGTGGCACCTTTTCGCCAAAATGGAGCCTCCATTGGCCGACCAACTCCCATCACCACCAAGGTAAGGGTGTCATACCAAAGTGTGCTAATACTAACGGTTTAGGTTAGCCCTAGACGTGCCCTTTTACAAAAATACCCTTATCTTATGTAAAAAGGTACCAATGGGTGGTTACTACCTATGAAATACTACAAAAATATTCATATGGCCACATTTCACATAATTGAGTTCCATAGAACTTCTTTCAGCTCACTTTGAGATGAAAGTCACTTCTCCATCAAGACTAGCTCACTTGAGCTGAAGTTAGCTACTTCTAGCTAACTTGAACCGAGCGAAACTACTTCTAGTTGTTCTAGAGCTAATGTGATATTAGTACATCTACTTCTAACTGAGATGAGCTGAGGCAAGCTACTTTTAGCTTCCTTTGAGCACTCACTTAGCTCCATGAGCTCAAGTACCACTTCAAATTATATTGGTGCGCCAAGAATTCCAATAGTTAAGTGGGTAGGTTTCGCCAAAGCAAGGTGTCGCACTGTAACTTCACTCAATGATCCAAGAGTTGCATGCGGTGTAATTGACAAGTTGGCCTACCTAAAGTTATTGTTATTCAAGCACTAGCCAAAGCAAGGTTTGAGTCGAGGAACTTATGGATCTTGGCCTGCTAGAATACCTATGAGATTTAGGTATTCCGGGGTAATAGTGAGGGCTATTATCTTGAAGAAAATAGTGGGAGCCGTTTAATGAAAAATCCTCATTGTTCACTAAGTGGTTAGTTTAAATATCACAATTCTTATCCTGTATGTTCACTTGTTATAGAAATTTATATCATATGTGATTAAACCTTCATGGAAGGATAAAGTAAATAATGAACGATAAAAATATGAATGTCTTAAAGTTTTAAATCCGTAATGGCTTGCGAGCATATCTCCTAGAGTGGAGATTGATGCATGAGATGCATCTAGTATGACGGTTAGATGTTTAATACTACATAGGCTCTGGTATTCCATCGCGAGGCATGTCAAGCACTCGATCATCGCATGGTAGGTTTCGTCAAAGTGAGGTGTCATGCTTTAATCTTGTTAAAGGCTAGCGCTCAGTGATGGATCAAACTTGACTGTTGCACCTACATGGTGGATAGTTTTGAGACAGTTTGAGTAAAAGTTAAGTGAGTAGGTTTCTCCAAAGTGAGGTGTTGCACTGTAACTTCACTCATTAATCGAAGAGTCAACAAAACTCTCTTTTGAGGTGTTTTGGAAACAAACCTAATTGAGAAAAACATAAAATATTAAGGTCATATAAAAATTGCTAGAAAATCATTACTCGATAGGATAGAGACATTGAAAGGAAGAATGTCTTCTGCTTCAAAACTTTGTTATAAGACTTAACATTATACTTCCACATCTCAGGTATTTAATACTAGATTGAGATAATACATTTGTAGAATGTGCTGGATCTTAGGAGAAGTAAAATGATGGGTAAGGTAAGGTGAACCTACACGGTAGGAATGATCGCTTTACCAACTGGATTTATTCTGAGTACTGAAAAATCCAATCTATAACAAAATCCCCCGGGAAGATCATAATGAACGCTCCAAATTATCTTTGGCATTATTATTTACGCTGATTAACTGAGAAACACATTTCTGACATCCATGAGGATGGAAGATAAGACTCATTTGATCTCGGATCTTATGAGACATGTGTCTATTATTTGTCGGGCAAGACAACTTATGCCATTTTCTAGAAATAGAAGAAGGGCATATATATATGGCTATTTGGATTCACGCATGAGAGTGTATGAAGGTCAAGTGAGCACTCTAGCCGAGAGATATATTACTAGTACTTCATCTACTGACGAGATCAGTTGACTGTGTATGAGATACAAGTATGAATCCTCTGAAGAAATTCAAGAAGTTCAAGAATGAAGTACAAAGTAAACATGAAAGAGTATTGGACACTTCAATTCGATTGAAGGTGTAAGATACTAAAACTATGCATTCTATGACAATCAGTGGGAGTGTGACATTGAGTCAGAACTCGCCATCTAGAATACCATAGTTCAATGGTATGTCTGAGAGGAGAAATCGGACTACGTGTGACATGGTTCGATCTATGATTGGTCAAGTTGATCTTCTAAAACTTTTGGATATACTTTAAGACATCAACATTTCGTTGGACTGGTTTCTGTCTAGTTTGTTCAATAGACACCATACACGAGTTATGGGTTGGGTGACACCCCAATTTGTCTAGTTATGAGGATTTAAGGTTGTGAGGCTTATGTCGAAGTATTATTTGACAAAGCTTAAACCTAGATCTCATAAATGACTTTTGTTGCGTATCCTAATGAGATTAACGATACCGCTTCTACAATCTCACAGAGCAGATAGAGTTCATGGCTTGGACTAACTTCATTTTAGGAGACAATGTCTTCCCAAAAGAATTAGTTGGGGATAGCAGAACTCGAAGAAATTCGAGAACAACAAAAGTACATTGAACCTATAGATGGAACATAAATGGACTCCACTAGAGGTAGTGGAAGGATTGTCTGTTCATGTAGCACAATATCCATATAGATCTAGTCGGACTTGGAATAAGTTAAAGAAATTCGAGTTTCGTGTGACTTATATCTTGAGAGCTCAAAAGGTGCACATAACCTACTAAGATGTTATGGACGGGAGTTCTGAGAAGTGACTAATGGCAATAAAATCAAAGATGGATTCCATGTATGATAATCAAGTTCAAACTTGGTTGATCTACCTGAAATGGGTAATGCCCTCAAGGTGCACTTGCGTCTTCAAGAGGAAGACTTGCTTGGATGGTAACCTAGTTACATGTAATGGATGATTCGTTGGCAAAAGGTTTCAAGGGTGAAACGTTTTCACTAGTTGTCATGATTACATCCATAAAAGAGATTTTTTCCATAGTCGCATACCATGGTTATGAGTTTTGACAGACGGATGTGAGAAATACTATAGGGTTATCTCAATCCGGATCAATATTCATAAGGTATGTTAGTTGCTAAGATCCAAGAAGGGATTGAAGGAATTTTCTAGGAGTGGAAATTTTCATTTTGAGAAAATAACCAGAAATAGTTGATTACCTCAGTTATGAAGATAAATATTGTGGCTACAGTTGAGTCAGTGGGAGTGCTTTTGGTCGTTCTAGTGCTATGAGGCATATCAGAAGTGACACACCTATGCTTGGATTCGTAAAGGATCAGTCAAGAGAATTTTCTCGATCAACATTTAGGCAGAAACCTCCTATAATGTTAGGAATCACGATCTATAGAGTTAGATCAGAGGTGATGGTTTGGCCTAAATGAGAGTACACATAAGAATACATTTGCAGAATCTCATGTGCTCAGGACTTGGGTCTATAATGTATGTCATGTTATGTATTCACCGTAGAGTCTTGTATGTTTGAAACATGACAAGTCAATATTCAGATTTTTGGTAAGAATACCAAAAAGAGCTGAGGAGCATCCTAAGAGTCTTGCGAAAGACTTATGATGCGTCTTTGGTCTATAGAAGCAGAGATTAGCTAATGTAAAAGAGGTTACATTGAAGTTAAGCTTCTAATCTGGAAAATAATCTCAATTATGATATAAATT
>JBBYHH010674255.1:0-10275 GCA_038382905.1 Daphne laureola
CACTCGATTTGGAGCTCAGAAGAAGGATATATGATCATTTGAAATTTGTGTCAACTTCACATGAAGCTAATTTCTTCCATTTTCCTTGAACCATCTTCCGAGTTTACATTTAGGTCATCCGCTTGTTCTTTTATGCGTTTTTCCATCAAGATTCTTCCTTTTTTTCTCCCGACATAGAATACCTGCAAAAATACACTTGCGCCCACACTAAGTATTAACAAAGTTCAACAAAAGCATGTGTATGGAAGGAAAAACATATGAATAATGGATAATTATCAACTATGTAAACTGAAGTTTGAAATTTCTACTCACACTTAGACAACCAATTTTTATTTAGGATACAAATTTTGCTTAGTTCAGAGTCATGCATTCAAGTTGGATGACAAAAAAGGGATCTGAAAATGTCTGTTTCTCGAGAGCTGAAGGTATGTACCCAGGTTGGGTAATCTTCTGTGTTTTGCATTCAAAATTTATTCTTGAACTTCTTCATGAAATTGAGGTTCAATTTAAAAATTAGTTAAAAGACATTTTATTGCTGAATCAAAGTGTGCACCACATTTCCATTCATCTTTTGTAACTTCCTATACAATAAGGGAGTACATGCACATGTTTCATTAGCCTTTTTCTTCTGTACTTTTCTGTTTTGTTTTTTCTCTTTTAGGGTATAGATTAGAGATGGAAGGGCTTATAAATATCATTCTCATCACTTTTATGGGAAATCTCATGGTCATGTAATGAGCATAGCTCATTAACTTGCCACAAGCTGGATGGGAAGGTACTGGTTTTCTACTGATTAGATTTCAGGAATTTAGGTTTCATGAGATCATTATCATGTGCTATTTTCTAATTCAGTTTATTTTTTATAAGCTTCCAATGGGGTTTTCTTTTGTCTTTGCAATGAGATCTTGGTCAGCTTATGCTTCTTCTTAATATGTTTGTGAATTACAGTTATGTACATTTTTTAAATTGTGGAGTTTGCATGTATGTCTTGAAACCACGTGCAAAGGCGAGTTAGCCCATCAAATTTGAATGTCTTCTAGCTTTGTTTGTAAGTACCTTCACGGGAATGCACTGTTCTTTATTTACAGATTCTCTAAGAGGGTTCAATCTACTAAAAATAAGTACAACCAAATGGTAAATACTCCATATAATACTTTGCAACAGACAATAATGCGTTTATGGTGGAACTATGATATGCCTACGGTTGTTTGGCTATTTTACTATTGCACATATTTGTACTGCAATTTTTTTTATTTGTATTGAGATAATTAGTCTGCCCTTCATCCCAACGTTCAAACTTGTGATTGATACTAATATATAGTAACACAAAAGTTGAACATAGAAGTTGAAGTATATTTGTTTATAGAGTAAATTGCACCGGTGGTCCTATAACTTTAATTGTCGTATATTGAGGTTCTATTTTAAGTTTTCGTTCTCTTTAAGTCCCGTTTTAAAATTTAAGTTGCATCCGTGGTCCTTCCGTCAATTTTGTTAGTTAAAGTTAACGGTTCATTGAGAAAAATGTTAACTTTAACTACTGAATTTTTTAAAAAAACTCTATTTACATCATAAGTTTTAAAAATGATAATTTAGTCACCCTAAACAATTTTAAACTTAACAATTTCACCCTACAATTTTCAAACTTCACCACAACCCCCGAACCACCACCGCTGGTCGCCGAAATATCACCGGACCGCCGTCGATCGCCGAAATATCGCCGAATCGTCGGAAAATCGTAGGATTACCGGAAAATCGTCGGTTGCCGGAAACCGGTATTTTTTCGGCAACCGGCGATTTTCCGAGTCACAGATACATTCCCCTATCTCTGATGCATCGATTGTGACTGCTTCCACCTCAGTCGTTGATTGTTTTATAACTAGATTTATAATGATAAACTTACATCTTTAATAAAATGTTAATGACATTTTTATCTCAAAAAAAAATTAATAATAAAATGAAAGATTTTGAAAACCTTACTGATAAAATCACCTTTTCTCCCTTCATTCTATTTCAAAATCAAAGCTTTTCATGATTTTGTTTTAAATTCAAAGTTACAGGTAAAAATGCCACTAATGTATGCAAATTTTTTAAATTTATCCATTTAATTTTACTTATAGCTATAAGATTGTCTGGCTTCATAATGAGAGAGGGGAAGCTTGTTAAAAGAATTAATGATTATGTCAATAGTGATGATTTTACTTACCAGTTTCATCAAAACATGAATAACGATTTTACTCCAATTTTAAAACATACCATCATTATAAAATAAAATAAAATAATAAATTTAGAATCTTTGGATACTTTAATGATATTTTTACTCTTAAACCCTAGATAAATTTACAATATCAAGCTCCTACTATTAGCTGAGATGGCTGAAGCCTGCAGTTCCTTTGTTCTCTTATGAGTTCCTGTTGATGTTAAAAGAGCTAAAGTTACAGTATTTCTTGGTGATTCAATTTCAAAATCTCAGCTTTTCATGATCTTTTTGTTTTAAATTCAAAAAGTAGATAAATTTACAACATGAAGCTCCTACATTTCATTGAAGAAAGAGAAATGGGCAGCAGATTGAAGTTAAATCAGAAAGAGATGGAAAGTGAAACGGGCTCATATTTCAAGTGTAAATTTTGAGTTCATCGTGGGTGCAATGCAAAAACCCAGATCAAAGAGGATGAAAAACAGAGACGCCATAGCCAAGGATCAAAACCTGGCGGCACCAAAACTTCTCAATCCACTCTTTCATCCATCTGGGTTTTCGGATCTTTGGTGATAATCAATCACCAAACCCCCTCCCACTCGATCCTCTCTCTTTATAATCATAGCCCTCATTCCAAATCTCTTCACTTTTCTGCAATTTATGACAGATAAACAATGCGCTCTGCAGAGCGATGAAAGGTAGAAGAAGAAAGGTTGGATTTTTAGGAAACGGCGTAGGCGTTAAGCAGGTTAAATACAATGATGTTGGGCTAGGGTTTCCCCAACTTGCAGCCCATTAAGAGTCTCACCCGACCCAGCCCGAATACATGGAAGTAGGCGTGTTCAAAATATCCGGAAAATCGAGCCGAACTGCATTAACCGAATCGAAAAATCCGTAAACCGAATAAACCGTTAATATGAGAGGCGATTTACGGTTTCGATCTTATAAATCCGTAGATATCCTATCCAAACCGCATGTACATATTTTCAAACAAATTTCTTATATTCATCTCTACTCAATCCCAATTTTACATTTTTTTTTTAAATGATATAAATCTACACATAAATACTATAAAATATTGAGATATCTCTTAATATGAATAAAGTTGTAGCATAAATACATTTGAGAAACATATGCGGATATCTGCACCCCAAACCGCATAAAACCATAAACCGAATAAATCGAATTTGACGGATCTGATACTTTTTTTTCACTATCCGTCCCGAACCGACCCATGAACACCCTGGGACAAAGTTGTCACCTTCTGCGTTTTACAGACTTGGAAGAGCTCTTCAGTTCATCAACAATGTACTCAACAGACTCTTTTGTGGAAGCTTTTCTTCCTTCTCCAAAGTTCCAAAGCTCTGAAACAACATACCTCCCACTTGGATTATACTCATTCATTTCCAACAAAGCATTCTGAACTGCCTTGTAACCTCCCTCACCCCATGAGCTTCTCAACTCTTTCAACTTCTCATCATTTTCATCCACTACCTCCTGCAATTACAAGGAAAGCAAAAAGATTTCATTTTTGCTGAAACATTATAAGTGATGAAGGAAGAAGAAAAAGAAAGAAGCATACTTGATGTTTCCCAAGTAAAAATTGTCTCTTGAAAGGATGCCAGCTGGGGTTGTTAACATTATGTTGCCACAAGGAGCTAGCTTCAGTAGATTTCATCTCCCAATCTCCAGAAAACTTCTTCTTGCAGGCCTCTACAAATGGCTTCTGGTCAACCTCTCCCATTCTTCTAATCCCAATTTTAGCATCTGGCTTACTGTACTCCCGTATGAGCTGCACAATGGTGACAGCAGATCAATCAATCCAGTAGCTTCAAGACGGATGTTTTCATCCCGGTGAATGAATGCACAAGAAATTATTACATGAATCAATGCTTTGCGAGCATCCTGTAACTCGAGATTAAGCTCGTGCTCTCTGAGTATAAGCGCTTGATTCAAGTCGTTCATGCTTTGCATTTCCTCGTCTTTTTCGGCCAAATCTGTTCTCAAAGAGTCAACATCTTCAGGCACTCCAAAGCTGTTTGCAGCTCTCACCTTAAGGTTAATGAAGCACTTTATAGTTACTACTACTAATAAAGGAAAGGAACTAAGATAACCGAGTTTAAAAACGAAAGATATGAAACCAACTAGGTGTCTCTCGAAACTAAAGCTAGTACTCCCTCCTCCGTCTCAAATGTGTTGTCCTCATTTCGTTTGTAAATTACAAAGGAAAACGGGACAATACATTTGGGACAGAGGTAGTAGTAGTACGTTCCCAATTAATGGGACTCGAAGGAACAGAAAGAGAACATAAAACAGTAATTACGACTTACGAGATAAGCTGTAAAATTGACATGGAAGCTGTACTTTATTATCGTTCATAAACGCACTAATACCTTTTCAATTTCCAGGAGAAGTCGTTTCCTCTCGCTATCATGTTTTGCCTCTTGATTTTCAAACTTCGTGGTTATCTGCTCAATCTTGTTTCTCATGAGAGCTAATTCTTGCTGCAGCGTAACATTCTGCACGTCTGTGAACCGCAACCTTGTCATTTCTGAGAAGTTCAAGAAAGTGTAAGTAACAGAGGGATTGGATATTGAAATGGTAATGCTAACTGGCAAAACGTAGTTCATGTTATAGTGAAATATGGACATTAAGAAGCTCTAAATCCATGAGGATCATGTACTCAGCATTGAAATCACCATCCTTAACCTAATATTGTTATGCTATTAGATGGAGAAGAAAACCAACATAGCATGTCACCTATAAGATGTTCTTGATGCAGCCTAGCTTTATCATCATGCATCCTTTGAAGAGCTACAAAGCTCTCATCCAGTTTCTGCTCTATTTCAAGTGACTTCCGGTTTTTGGAATCGATCTCCCGAGCGAGACTAACGACAAGTTTGTGCGACTTCACCAACTCTTCAAGAATGTGATTGTTATCCATCGAGGTCCCCGAAGTGAGGTACAGGCAAAGAAGTTACAGAACTAGAAAAACAATAAGATGTGTCTAAGTTCTAAGTTCTAACTTGCAAGATGGGAGCATTAATCGAAACTATAACGAGACAAATCATCTGACATTCTGAAGCTGGGATCTGGAGGAACTTCATTCACAAACAAGGAGGATGATAAGAAGAACCTATCATACTTCTTAAACTAGATCAATTCTGCTTAAATCAACATGCAAACTACCCAGAACTCAGACTTTACTTTAGACTTTTATCATAGAGGTCAAGCTCATTGATCATCAAGGTTACATTCCCAGGAAGACCCAGTGGACAACAAAAGAAACGAACAAACATGAAACAAAACTCCATAAAGGATTTACAAAAACAACAAAATGAAACAGAACTATGTTCCGCATTGTAAGGGATAATGCTGGAAATTACATAAAGTTTATACATTCCTCATGCGCTTACTGATCAATCAAAGTATCTATCTTTCCGGGAACTTGCATGAGGCCTGTCCGGCGATCAATTTACTGGAAACAGACAAATTTTCACGGAAATACTAAAAAACATGTTCTCTCACTTAATTTCCTCTCTTTTAACTCACAAGTTCTTACAATTCAAGACCCAGATCATTATCAAGCTCCAATTTTTCTGTGGGAGAGAGATGTACAGTACAAGAGTTGAATAACAAATAGATGGAGGGAAGGAAATGTTGGTTTTAAGAAGAAAACATAGAATCAAATCCACCCAAAATGGAGAAAAATGTCACCTTTAAGATGGGAAAATGAAAGATTTGGACAAGTAGAGACCCCCTCAGCTCGCATAGTATAACATAAGGAATTTTTGATCTTTTTTTGTTTTTTGTTTTTTGTTTTGTTGTCTGGAAGTTGAAGTTCGTCAACTCCCTGAATCGAACGGCCGAGCCTGGGTTCCAGATGCCTGCTGCCCAGGCTCGCTTTAAATGGAAATGGTTCCGTTTGTTTTTATAATCAATTTTTAATAAAAAATATTTTTTTTAATTTTTTATTAAATATATCTAGAAACTAAATACACTCATCGTATGAACATACTGAAAAAACAAAATTATAAATTAAATATTAAAAAATAAATAAAATATCTTTTATGAAACGGAAAGATGATGTGCAATCTTTGTGTGGAATTTCAACAATTAGTGTAAACGATGTTTCTAGTGGCTCATTAATGAATATTTCATTTTTTACATAATATTTTAACCCATCAACATATAAGTACTTGATTATCGATTTTATTTATTTTTATATATTTAGGGGTCGGGATATACAAGACTTGAACTCAAGATCTATACCATTTCTTCACCCTTAAAAGTTGAAATAGCGGGTAATTGGACAAATTAAAACAATTGTGGAAAATCTCCACCAAATGACTAACCTTAATGGCAAATTTGTTTATTGTTTTTTTTTTTTTTGGAAACTCGAATCTCTAACGGTTCGGCTAACGGAGTCTGATCCAAATTCACAACTCACTTTCACTTCCTCTTCTGGAAGCGATCGCCGGAGTGCCGAGAGGAGAAATCCGAGGATGTTTGGATCAACGGCGGAGACCTTGAGCAAGGCTTCGACCATGGTGTTCCGAATCGGAACCGACGCTCATCTATACGACGATCCTGAAGATGTTAGCATTGCTCCACTTCTCGACAGCAAATTCGATTCCGAGAAGTGCGAGGCGCTGAAACGCCTCCTAGCTCTCATTGCTCAGGGATTCGACGTCTCCAACTTCTTCCCTCAGGTACGGTTTCTATTTAGGTTCGTTTCTCTACGATCCAGCTCCTGGATCGTTAACGCGTGTTTCGAACTGTATCCTTGCTCGGTTAGTGTATCTGGTAGCTGATATAAGTGTTAGTAATGCTACTTTTGTCGAGCCATCTTGAGCTGAGCTAGAATTAGTTGACAAATTCTAGGATTTGTAGAAGAGTATTCATGATTCTACTAACTGCGTAGTTGACAGTTTCTTTCTGTTTCTAATTACTAGTATATTTTTACTGTTAATAAGCTTGGTTCATTGTTAATATGTGTTTGGGGGATTCCTTTACTCTTTATGATTTGAACTTTAACATTTTTAATTACCAAACAAAATCTAGTCTGTTCTTTGTTTAGCTTTCTTTACTGGAGTATTTTCCTTTGGGAGGTCTAGATGAGATTTTTATTTGAACCGAGTAATCTTGTTACTTGTTAGGGTGCGGATAGCTTGTCTAAGACTTGAATGAAACTTTTGCTTTATTTGAGCTACAAGCTTGGACTAGCCCATACAGTTATGTTCCATGCTGTGCATGTTGATTTTACAAAAAACAATCTTGTAATGGGACTTGACTATAGAAATTATCAACTCATTGCTGTCGCATGATTTTTTTCCATGCAACTGGAAAAAAAAAAATTAGTTGTAGAGTTTTTTGTTGAGAATCTTGAATTCTGATTGTTTAGCCTTTTGTCAACACATACACTGACAGTGTATTCTTCAATTCCTATTTCCTAAATGTGCCTTTTACGTTTTGCTCATTTTTTGACTAATTAAATATTTGCCTCTATGTTCATTGAAAATACAGGTGGTAAAAAATGTTGCTTCTCAGTCCTTAGAAGTGAAGAAGCTGGTTTATTTGTACCTGCTGCATTATGCAGAGAAGTATGTCTTATTTCTTTGTTTTTAATCTATTGTATTTTTTTTTTTGTTTGGGATTAAGGCTTAGTTGATTGATTGATGGATTTAGTTCTCCCTCATTGCTATATCAAAGGACTTTTATGTGGAAGTAGAGGAAATGTAAAGTTGTGAGTGGGTTTGGTTCTTGATCTATACCTTCCATTAATGACAGTTTGCATTCTAGAATTTAGCAAATATGTGCTTAACATGCGTTTATAGTTTTGCTGTGGTTCTCATTCTTCAATTGAGCAAGGAATTGATGTTTGATTGTTTAGCCATTCTTTATTTTGTAGTCATTATTTTAGCTTAAGGAGACTGTTTTTGAGTATTTACTTCAGCTTTAAATTTGTAACTCAACTTTAATGTAAATCAAAATTTCTCATATGAGTCTATCTATCTTTTGTAGGCGTCCAAGTGAAGCATTACTATCCATTAACTGCTTTCAAAAGGATTTGGGAGATCCAAATCCTTTAGTTAGAGCATGCGCTCTTCGCACCATGGCTGGCATTCGTGTAAATGTAATTGCACCTCTTGTTTTGGTGGCTGTTGGAAAGTGTGCAAGAGATCCATCAGTTTATGTCAGAAAATGTGCTGCAAATGCGCTTCCCAAATTGCATGATTTGCGTCAAGAGGAGAATACTTCTGCAATTGAAGAGGTTTAATAGATTTATAATTTTTAACAGAACAACCATTTAGATGTTTCATACTTAGTATTTTGCTATTTTCTTGATGATAAAAAAACCAGAAAAAAGAAGAAAAGACATTATGACTTCCTGCCTTTATTTAATTAGACTTCAATGCCGAGCTTCTTGTTTATTTGATGAGTGCTTTCAGCTTTCATTGGCCACAAATTCATGGGTTGAGAGGCGAGGGAGAGAAAGAGGTGCATAGAGGAGTGTGGTTAGATGAGATCACTTTTTGTTCACATGGAGCTGTCTTTTTCTTTCTTTCTTAAATATGATATGTGGGCTGGAATTTATCTTTAGCTGTCACTTGCACTTGATATTTAGATTTGTTTATGTTTTAGAGATTTATTTGTCATCCTGTTTTAATCTGGTCGTAGTATTCTGTATTTTCTACCTGGTGATAAACTTTGAGCATGGCTATGTACAGTGTTGTTTAGTGTGCACTGCTTCAAGGACCGTTTATGTTCAAGTTAAGGGTATTCCTAAGAAAATCGTTGTCCATTTGTCAATTTTTTTTGTTAGGCTTTATTTCACTTGAAAGCAGTTATTTTATTCTAAAGTCCGAGAAGAAAAGGGATTCATGCCATTACATAGATCCTTTCAACCGGTAATTCTAAGAAGAGGAGGGTCTTGATTTATTAAGCCATGTGTGTTCTTTTATAGCCCTGCCTTGTAACATCTCAGCAGCAACATTCCTTTTAATTCATTCCAGACTTTGTCTTAGTTTGCTCAAATGTCTGGGAGAGTTTTGTTGCTCCTTTAAAGTTACACCTTCTGCAGAAAGACTCTTTGGAGCTTAGGATGTGTTTATACAAGTTTGTTAGGGATGATGACCGGGTATTAAATATGAAAGGAAGTATTTAACAGAGTTTCATGCAGTTGCATGCCTTGAATTGAATACTAAATGTTCTGGACAAGAGTTCTGATTTGATGTAGCCTTTTCTATTTTCAGTTATCTTGTGTCACCTTCATGATGTTAGACATGTATAGGAGATGTATCCTCTCCTCTGTTTTCCTTTTTTTATTGTGAGACATGTATAGAAGTCATTAAATTTCTGTTGCTTTTCCCTCTGTAGGTGGTTGGGATGTTGTTGAAAGATCACTCTCCTGGAGTAGTTGGAGCTGCAGCATCAGCTTTTGCTTCTGTTTGTCCAAATAACTTGTCTTTGATTGGCAGAAACTTTAAAACATTATGTGAGATTCTTCCTGACGTGGAAGAGTGGGGTCAAATAATCTTGATTGGGATCCTTTTGCGCTATGTTATTGCAACGCATGGGCTTGTAAGAGAATCAATTATGTTTTCTTTGCATGGAGCTAGGAGTTCCCATTTTGGAAAAGATGATTCAGATGGTTTCTCCATCACAGAAAAGCATTCCGATGAAATTGGTGAGTCCTATGACTATGAGATAGCAAGTATGGTTTCCCGGTGTTATATTGAAGGCCCAGATGAATATTTATCCAGATCAAGCTACAACAAGAAGGTTTTGTTTGAGGTGTACAGTGAACAGTTTACTTCGAGCAAAGACAACGATGATGTGAAAATTCTGCTACACTGTACATCACCATTGTTCTGGAGTAACAACAGTGCTGTTGTACTAGCAGCAGCTGGCGTGCACTGGATTATGGCACCAAAGGAGGATGTTAAGAGAATTGTTAAACCGCTCCTCTTTGTCTTGAGATCATCTAGTGCCTCAAAATATGTGGTATGTTCTTCATCTGAGTGTAGGATGCTGTTCTGCACATATATATATATATATATATATATATATATATTTAT
>JBBYHH010674366.1:0-10274 GCA_038382905.1 Daphne laureola
GTTTTTTCGAGCCCTCGAACTATCGAACTGAGCTCGAACATTAGACGAGCCGAGATTCAGGAGTCACGAACCCAAAGAGAATGACTTTGGGATAATTTACAAATAGTCATTATTTGTTATATATTAATTAATTAGGCACTTAAGTTTTTTCAAGCCCTCCAACTATCGAACCAAACTCGAACATTAAACGAGCCGAGCTCGAACAGTGTTTTTCGAGCTTGGTTCAAGAAAACTCGAACTCGAGGAGACTTTCTCGAACTCAAGCTCAAACCAATGACATTTTACCTCGGCTTGGCTCGTTTACACCACCAGAACGAACTCTTCTACAGATCAGTCGCATTGAAATTAAAGGGACTAAATGTCGGTCTTTATAAAGTCTAGGGACTAATTAATATGTTTCTCATAAACACAGAAGCTAACAATGTTCTTCATTTTCATCCCGAAGCTCAGAGAGTGGATACCGCATTCCGCTTCGCAGAAATGAGCGATCGGGACAGAGACTTCGATTTCTATCTCCGAACACTGTCATCCAGCGCCAGAGATTCAAGTATCGCCAACGACCCTGCTTCAGATCCTAATCTTCTTCATGCGGTAGTACTACCGGAACAGCCATAGTTCTGTTGTTAGTTTCTTAGTTTTTTTTGGTTGTGATTTTGATTTCAGCGTGTTCGATGTTTTGAGAAGGTTAAGAAGCTCTGCGACTTGTGCAGAGAAGAGAAATCGGAAGAGTTGGTGGCTAGGGTTTATCCGCATTTGAACAGGCTTTTTCAACGATCCGTGGCCTCCCTCCCTCAAACGCGGACCCCTATTGGACTCCTTTTGCTGGTATATTTCCATTTTGTTGACTCGATTGTGCTTTAGATTTGATATGTTTCTGTTTGGTTGACTTCATTCAGCTTATTGAAGTTTTTGTTCTTCTGTAATTTTCATAACTTTGTATTGAGGTACGCTAGAATTCAAACGTTTTCATGTATCCTTAACTCACCAGCTGACGCCGCTTCTGTTTTATGTCTTCACTCTCCAGGCTATAATTCAGTTTTTCCTTGACTTTGGTGATGCGGTTCTCCATGATGCTGATCCAAATCTACGAGTGTTCTTCCGTTCTTGTTTGAGTCGGTAATAATTCAGTAACATTATCCTTTCAAGCTTTATGTCCAGAGAATGTATGTTTTCAAGTATATATTTCTTTGAAAATGTGTTTTAGCATCTGATGTCCGAGAGTCCAGGTACCTTATAAGCTCCGCTTCCTGTTGAAAAACATGTAGCTTGAATGACTATGCTTGCAACAGCACCTTCATAATGCACCTTAATCCCCACAATGTTGGGGCCAGCAACATGAAGCTTATATTGTCAATTAATTGTGTAAAATTAGTTAACACTATAAATTCATCTAGAAATAATACTAACAAAGTTTTATATTTTTAGCTTGCGAAAAAGTGCCTAGTAACATGAGAGCAAACTAATGACAGTAGAATAATCCAGGACTTCATTAGCCTTGGATCTATGCTATCTCTACGCTGTCTGGTTTATTTTTTCTTCTTTTTTTTCTTGGAATTTTTCTCTTTAGTTAAGAAATTAGGATCTCACATGATGAACCTTTATTTTGACTTTTATCTGAAATAATTAAGACTTTTTAATGCCTGTTTAGTCAGTTGCATAGTGCTCTTCAAAAGAATTAGTCATCTCATGCCTTTCATTTTGCTCTCTTGGTCTCTTAGATGAGCATGTGTTCTTCAATTGTTCTTAGACATTGTAATCTATAATTAGATAAATTTTATAGTAATCTCAATAACAGTGAGTTTGCAGACCCTGTTGTTGCGCAGTCAACTCTTGATTTCCTGAGCTTAAACAAGAGAAAGATCCTAAGTTCCTTTCCTAGTTTGCTACCTCAGGTATGCTAAAAGATCTGAAACCTCTTACCTTTTGTAGGATTTCTTTAGGATCACTTAATTATCTATATTGTTGTGATATTTATGACCCCAATATTGATTATATGCTGTGTATTGTCAGAGGAACCTGCTATAGCAAGTATCTATAGGCAGTTGTTTCTATTCTTCTAGCATAATACAGAAAGTGAAAGAAAATGTGTCAAATCTTTATTGATACTGCTAAAAGGACAAGTCCCGAACATAGCTTGGATGATGGGCAACTGATGACAGTTTATATAAGTTTATAGAAACAACAAATTAGCTGCAATACAGCAATAGTTAGTAGTATATGATAATCCTAATGGTCTGATTCTTTTGTATCTTCACTTAATTTAGAATATTAGAGATCTGCTTATAAGTTGCATTTTGCTTGCAAAATTAACAGGCTGTGAAATAAAGAGAAGAAATAACATGGGATTAGGCCATGTTAGCTTATATCCAGGGAAAAAGAGCCCAAAAGGCTACATGGTTGATTTTCTGTACTAAACAGATGATATAAGACGATAGGATCACAAGAAAGCAAATGTAGCAAATTTTTTTTATAGAAGCCAAGAGAGAGGGAGGCAGGGAATCTATATGTTCAGAGAGTATAATGCGTGTGCATATCTTTTTTTGTTTCTTGTACATTCATTCACATGGACATAATTATACTAGATTGTGAGATCTGTCAAAATAAATAGGAACCGGCAGGAGAAAACTGTTTTGCTTGACATGTTTGTTCCTCAGTTTAACATCTCGCAAAGTTTCGCACTCAGTCAGTTTTTATAGTTCAGCTTCACCTAGGTTCTAATATTGATATTTTTTCTTTTTCAGTTTTTTCCCTTGCTGCTAAAGTTGATCGCATGGAATGGAGAAAAGTAAGTTCCAGTATATAAGCTCTCACTATATCCTTTTCAAGGCTGCACCCTGTCTGTGTTTTCAGTGAAATTCTGCTCTCTTTCTTGGCAGATTGGAGAAATCATTCCTGAATATATTTCCAGGATTGATATCACCAGGGTCATTTCTCCCTTTGTTTCTATCGCTGGTGGATTTGCCAGGTGGGTTTGTGTACAAACCATCTCTGTGTACTCTGTAATGCATCATACCATATGATCCTTCTGGCTTTTGTGGCCTTATTTTCTAAACGTTAGTCTTCAGGTGAATCATTCATTTGATCCAAACTTTCTTGCCATATCATTAGTATCTCGAGTATCAGTTTAGGCATTGCTTGTTTTAGTTTCTGGTAAATAGGAAATCTGTTTTTCTTCATTTTATCTTATTTGATTTTCACCAACATTTTTCTTTCAAACTTCATAGTGGTGGTAGTGGCGTTGGAAAAAGTAGAGCGGAGTTCCGGGCCACTAATAGGTACTGGTATAGCTAACATCCAGAAGAATGCAGCTCCCGAGGTTATTTTAGACTATTGAACGGTCTTTTAATTCTATGTGAGCTTAGTTATTGCATCAATAACTTCTGAATTATATTTTACAGATGCTTCTTGCATTGATGGATGAAGCATATACTGGATCCACCATTGGAGATGGAGGTGGAGACTTTGAATCTGAAGATAGCAGCAATATCGATGTGGCTGATCCGTTGTTCATTGAACTTCTCAAGGATGAGAATGATGGCCTTGGGGTATGTGTTTTTCTTGATTTTTCTAACTTCTTAATTGGAGGTCTCGTTGTATGTTAAATTATATCAAACTGAGTGCTAGGTTCTCTTTTGAACTCCGTTTTCATTATTGTTGGGAAGATCCCTTTTTGTGTGAATGTTACCTAGTAGATGATAGAGAGCTTTGTTGTTGGGACTGGTAAAGTCATGTTTCTACAGAATATTAGATGTCACAGATTTTGAAACTATTTTATTTTATTTGTTTGTAAAATTAGAAAGAATTTTATTCAATATTGGTTAAGTTTGGTTTATAAGTTCTAACTAACTGCCTGATAGTAGACCTACTGTATTTCAGCAACGACATTGGACATCCCCTGCTGTCGCTGCAGTGGTGCAATCTGCAGTTTATAGTCCTCGGTCAGATAGGCTGAAGAAGATACTGAATATGGCTCCTCGACTTATTGATATATACTTTGCTATAGCACTGCGTGAAGTTGATGACTGTACTGTTCTGTATCCTCGGTACATTATAGATGCTCTTTAGCTTTTTAGTACTCCCATCACCCTAAAGTTCAAGTCTTCCCTGATTTTTAATGACATCTATGTATGTGTATAAAATGAGTGATGCCTTGACAGTCGATAGTTCACATAGTATGGGTAAAGCTGGAAGAACCGATGATAAATACATGTTTATACTGGCAAATGATTTTGAGATGGGAATCGTTCTTTTATGGGACAGAGGGCGGGTAATTTTTTAATTGATTTATGAACAAAAATGTTTACAGGAGTTTTATTGGGTCGTTTATGTTTTCCAATTACCTTATTGCAGCATTGATCTGTGCGTTAATTCCTCTGCTTATGACAAGAAATTCAACAATATTTCCTGACAAAACCTATTCTTACGAGGTAAGTGTACAAGCACGCTTGCTTGATATAGTTTTTTTACCTTTTTCGTTTTACTGCATTGACTTTTATTACTAAAACGCAGGAAGATTTGAAAGTTTGCTGGCTTCAGTGTGATTATCTTAAAAATGTTTAGACTTCTTCACTCTTTGCTATTATTCCTTAAGAAATTAGAACTTGCTAGGCAGGGACTTCCATTTAAATTGATAAAATTAGCTGGTACTGCCCGTCTCTGTTCTCCTCAAACTTTAGAGGCTATTTGGTTGGCGTAAGCCATTGGCTTAAGTTCAACTTAAGTCAAATTTTTGCATATATATGAAGATTTTCTTTGTATTTTATTCAAAACTAGATAAATATACGTTTAAAATAGTAAATTTACAAAAATTGATTATGAATTTTCAAAATTTAATCACCTAAATGACTTAATCCAATGAATTAAGCTGCTTAAGCCATTTTTTACATAATCAAATTGATTAAGTCATTCATGTGATTAAAATTTGAGAGTTCATTCCTTATTTACGTAAATTTATTACTTTCAAACATACAATTATCTATGTTTGAGTAAAATACAAATAAATTCTTCATATATATGAGTAGGTTGGAATTAAGCCAATGGCTTAATCCAACCAAATGCCATTGGCTTAATCCAACCAAATGCCCCCTTAGCTTGTACATAGCTATGATCACTCTTTCCTCAAAGTTTCAAAAACAATATAGAATTTTCCACTCTTTGCTATTTTTCCTTAAAACATTAGAAGTTGCTAATCAGCAAGTTGCTTGTATTTACATGAAGATTCACTGATTTTACTTTATCCTGCTTCTTGTTATGCACTTTTTTCCCTCAAAATTTAACTCATACTCCTATATGACTATTATCAATCATGGAGTAATTTTTATTTTAATATGTATTTATCTTGTAGGTGCGTAGAAGGTTGTTAGAGTTTATGCTTGCAGCATTCCAGCGGTCTCCAGATATTATTGCACTACTGAAGGTTGTCCTGTCTTATAATGGATACGTGTTAGGTCTCGTTCTTTTGGTGTACTAGTAACTGTTCATCAGGGAACATGATATTTATATGACCACAAAGATCTCTCTCTCTCTCTCTCTCTCTCTCAGAGAGGGTGATGGTCATTGCCTGTACCCTCAGTGTCTGGATTATGTGTGCTTATATCCACCAATCTTGCGACTGAGTCTATGTTCAATCCTGTCTCTGTCAATAGATTAAAATTAAGTCATGTGCACCCCTTTAATTGATTGCATCAGGAGAAAAAAGAAAGAGATGTTATTTCAGGAAAACTTGTTTACCCTTTTCAATTGGTTTTAATGCCTTTAAAGTCCAGGAGGGCTTTGTGGAGAGTAGAGGCAATCATAAGATAAAATAAAATAGAAGAACCCAAAGAATTGTCTATGCATTCTACCTGAAAAAATTGTTCTAGAAATCCAACTTTATGTAAGGGTGTGGTATTGTATTGGTGTACTATCTGCCTGAACTAATATAAGTAACTTACTGGCTTCCCTTTTCTTTTTCGGAATGCTATTAGTGTGGATTGTATTCCACCATGCACGCTTACATTTTGGTTCTTCGATTGCAGAAGCCTATAATTGATAGACTTGGAGAAGCTTATGACAGCCCAGAAAAGGTCTGTCGGCTGGATTGATGCTATAATTTGTAGACTTGGAGAAGCCTATAATCAATAGACTTGTGTAATCATTTCTTCTA
This sequence comes from Daphne laureola, assembly GCA_038382905.1. Taxonomy (NCBI): domain Eukaryota; kingdom Viridiplantae; phylum Streptophyta; class Magnoliopsida; order Malvales; family Thymelaeaceae; genus Daphne; species Daphne laureola. The sequence goes on from JBBYHH010674366.1 coordinate 6,146, forward strand.
TCTATGCTTAACGCCTTCTCATATACAGACAGAACTAGCACTCCAGCTATGTTGGGCCATTGGAGAGCATAGTGGTGGTGGTACCATGAATAAGGATGCAGCACGTGAACTTTTTGAAAGTTTAGAATTACTTTTATATGAAAATTTGTCATCCAGGTATCCCCCCTACTTGTTACATTTATAATCACAAAGTAATTCCTAAGTAGGTTAATGCTAATACCAGTCTTATTGTTTCTGGGAGTCATCGAGGCTTGAGGCAGGAGTCAGGCACTGGCTCTAATAACGGGACATTCAGAAAGTCATCCGAGTCAAGGCTTCTGTGTTTTGTTGTTTCAGCCATAGCTAAGCTGGCTACATTTCATGGTGAACTATTACCAAGAGCACGTGTAGCCTTGGGAAAGGTCAGTTTGAGTGCTATAATTATATACCAAAATAAAGGCTGCGGCAGAAGGTGGCTGAGTAAGTTTTGTTACGCTTGAGTCAATGTGTGTGTGCCTTATTTAATCCTAATACTATTTATCAGGTTGCTCGATCTCGGACATCAGATTCGAGGGTTTGGAATCGAGCTTGTGATTTTCTGGGTTTAATGAATGATCCAGCTATTTGCTTGTCCATTTTTGGGCCTTCCAAGTCTTCATCCACACATTTGCAGCATCCGGGGACTGTCAACTGGAGTCAAGGAGGGATGAAAATGGTCTCTCATGTTCCATTCTACATCCTAGGAGAACAAGGAGGTCAGAGTTCTTCCTTTATGTTTTTAAAAGTGGGTTAGCCTACTAGAAGTATGGAGGATGGAATTCCCAGGCTTATGAACACTATGTAAGAGTAGAGTGAATATACGTTAATAACTATTGAAAAAATCTCTAATTTAGAAGTCTTGTACAAGCAGTGTATGTTTATCAAACAGCCAAGTGATAATGATGTTTTATTCTTAAAAAACGTGTTCAAAGTAAAGCTTCAATAATGTTTAGGCTCATGTACGTGCATATAGGATTTAGATCGACGTAGTAGCCACCAAATGTAAGTGCTATGGGTAAAAAGGAGAAGCATACAATACTCTTTTGGAGGTATTGGAGTGTTGGGCAATCAAGAAGCAAAGAAGCTGAAATGAATATAGGACTCCCCCATCCCAAATGGGTTATCACTTTTAGCCTTTTTGTATAGATTAAGATTGTCTTTGGTTACTAACTCATTTTACATAATTTTCCACAATTGCCTTCTTCCAAACCCAATCCCACCCATCCCAACCCACTCTTAAAACTCTGAGGGAGTACATGTGCGAGGGCAAAAGTGACTAGACTAGAGCAAAAGTGAAAAAATGCCATTTCATTTTGGACCAATTTTTTTTGATGTTGTGACAACAAGCTTGGGACGGAGGGAGTAATAGCTATGAGGATGATGTTGCATTGTGCATATGCTACAAGGATAGAATTGGAAATGAGAAATTTAAGTGTTAAATTTGCTTCAACAGAAGACGAAGTCAGCAACGGTTCCTTGGATAGTTCAGTAATACCCAGTGTAGACCAATAAGTATGCTATTCGCATTACATAGGATGATAGGAGTCATCACCAAGATATGGGGGAAAGAGGAGGTACATATGACAGAGGTTTGGTTTGAGTTGTACAAAATGATATTGGTTTTTAGATATCTTGGAAGAATTGTCCTCCATTTAAGCAGAATGCAAAGCACACAATAGCTAACTCCTGCCAGTTGATGCGAGGCCGTAGTTGATCCCTGGATCTATGTTTGTAGCCTAGTTAGGAAGTTGGTTGCTGAAAAGGTGATATGGATGCACGTTATCAGTTTTTGATATACATGTAATTGTCAAAGTTAACATAACTGTTACTGTTTTTAAGCATCCTTAAATTTAATTCTAGTCTCCTTGTAGAACATTGCCTCATTAGGAAAATGAATCACTTTACAGATTTTATTGTGTTGTAATCTTCCCGACGAGCCCTAAGGAACGCCATGACTATCATCCATATACCTCTAACTGAAGTCAGAACCTAACACATATCAGATCAGAACACACATATACAGTCTTTTCTCATCATGGATACGCATTAACTTGAAATGTAATTACATGCAGGTCCGCCCTTCCATGATTTCTCATTTTCAGACATTCTTCCAAGAAGATGATGACGACCAATTCATATTCAGATGTTCGAGGTTCCTTGAGCTCTTGCTGATAAAATCAATTATCTATTTCTGTATATAATATGAGTATTAGGAATAGCTACTTAAAAACGAACAGAAACAACAAAAGAAAACAACAACAAATCTATCTGATTGGAGTTAGATAGGAGTATGAGATGTTTTGTCCATTATTCATTTGGCAGATAGATACTATTCCAGTGTCTTGCTACCATCTTCACCAAATGCCTTGTTATGTTTTTTTCCTTAGTTATGATACTATTTTATTTGATTGTGGACCATTACTTTACCCTTTCTATGGAGGTGGTGCAGAAAAGAGAGGGACCAATCTTTTGACATCCATTTGAGCATGTACTTTCTGTGAACATGTTTCTCCATTAAAGGCTTCTCTAAAATTCTAAGCATAATCACATAAAACAGATTGTTTAATCTCACCATGATCAGTGCTAGTATTTCATTTTTCTTTTAAATCTAAATTTTCAGTCTACTTCAATTATTGAATGCAAGTTGGAAAAGCTTTCATCAATTTTACCTGTGTGCAAATATCAGTTTTTTTGTAGGGTAATTATCATAACCCTCTCTACGGTTTGTTATATTTTTCAATTTCCTTCCCGTATTTTGGAAATTATTTGTTTTCCCCCATGAAGTTTGAGAAATTATACAAAAACCCCCTTAGAGTCTAATTTCTGTTAACAATTCTATTAAATTTTAAGTTTAATAATGAAATTAAATCCCTAATTTTTAAACCCTAACAATTACTCCATTCGTTCTTATTTAATTGTTACGTTTGATTTTTAAACTTTTGTTTGACTCAATTTTTTATTAGAAAGAATTTGTTAAAAAACATTGAAAAAAATATTTTTAGAATCTAAACATATTGATTTATCTTATGTATACAAGTTACTTTACTTTATATACTAAAATATTGTAGAAGAAAATGTACACATTAGACGTTGAAAAAGAAACGTAACTACTAAAAAGAAAAGGAGAGAGTATATCTTAACATTTTTACCTCTTGTATTTTTACCATTTTCCTCAATTTCTCTCTGTCCCACCCACTCTAGACTAACCCAATCTTCAAACGACAAGAGACAGAAACAAATTAACTAGACAAGATAACAAGATAGAGGAACACCGCCTAGCGGTTCCCCGATGCCTTCACTCACGAGCCCCTGCCTACTGACCACTCATCTTCCTCCTCCGACGAGCTCAACAAGGACAATATATTATTCTCCAATGAGCTTTACTATCATGAAGATAACACTGCTGTACCACAAGCGGCGCGTAGATGTACGTCGTTGACTCTGATTGTTCGTAATCTGACCGCTCATCTGAGAATCTATCCCGCTCATCTGGACAACCCACCACCGGTCCCACCAGTACGTTTGGGTTTGAGCTGTATTCATTAAACTGAACCTCGCCGAGCATTGGATCTTCTTTGGGTGGATGTTGATCGACGACAGTGATGATCCTTTGTGGTGGATTTTTACCATTTTGACGATGGTTCGGAGCAGTTTAGGTGTGACGGGAGTTCCGCCATATAGTATGCAACCTGTTGGGCGAAGGTGAGGTATTTGGCGTAGGCCAAGAGGAGGAAGCCGGTGGAGGTCAGATGTTGCATCTTGAACAACAGCCTACATATTTGATTAAATGATTGAACCAACCAATTACAATTTAGCAGTATTAAAATACAACCCCAAATCAAAACTTTTTCTTTCTTGTCCCATAAAGGAAAAGCTCTAATTTTTATTTTTATGGGTAACTTACAAAAACTCCTCTGAGGTTAGGTGAAACTTCCAGTTCCCCCCTCGATTTTGAGAAACTTTCAGAAAATCCCCTAAGGTACTGTAAAACCTTCAACTACCCCCTCAGTAATTAATTCCATTTAATTTTTTTTTTAAATTCACGGAGAAATCACCTAATTACATCATAAATATTTTAACCCTAACAATTTTACTCTAACATTTGGGATGT
>JBBYHH010674588.1:0-10273 GCA_038382905.1 Daphne laureola
TAAACATAAATAAAGAGAAAGAGAATGAAGAAAGATGATGCTGCTCCTCTCTGCGAGCTCCCTGTTGTGCGCCTCCCCCCTCTGCGTGACTTTGCTTTGGCTTTTTATAAAGCCAATTCATCATCCTGAATGCTTGAAACCTAGTCCACAATGGATTAGGATGGGTTTAATTACATGTCCATCATCTAATTTTTATAAGTTATTCATTTTGACCCAAAACTTTTTCCTTATATTATTTAGGTCCTTAACTCCTTCCTTTAATTCAAAACTTCTCCAATTCTTTATTTTCTTGTCAAATTAGCCACAAATTCCTCAATGTTGTTCCAATACATTCTAAAGTGGAATCCTACAAAATTCTTGCACAAAAGAATGAGAACATAGTAATTAATTGAGTTTATATACAAAATTGAGGATAAAATATATATTATAATTTGCACTTATCATGTTTCTAGACTCTAATTCAGACTCCAGAGGACGTCATTCTGGAAGAAATGGGAAGCATGTTGCTGTTGTTGTACTGATCATTGTGGTAACCTCAACTGTATTGCTTATCGGGTTGTTTGGAGCCTACAAATATTGGCAGAAAAGGAAGAGGCAACAAGATCAGGCTTGGGTTTTTAAGTTGTTTGAAGACAGGGATGGCCTCGAAGATGAACTAAACCTTGATAATAATGTCTACTAACAAGACTAAACTTGGGCAACTCACAACCAACTTCATGTATAGTAAAGTTCAGTATGCATAAACTACTTTCCGATTGGTTGGGGTAAAAAGAAATTGCCAGAAAACAAAATAATAGGACGAGGAGATGATACATCTATACCCATCAACAACTTGTAGGATGTTGGTGAATCAATGTGTTTGTGAAAGTTTTCTACTGATGCATTTTTGTATTACTTATTGTTGGCAGACAAAATAGAAAATTTTGTAAAGTTTCCTTCTTTATTTTGTTTGCAAATCTGGATTTATATTGATATTGTTCCTGTGCAAGAAGTCAACAATTTGCAAACGATAATATTGTTCCTGTGCAAATCTGAATTTCTATTGATATCGCCGTCCATCTGACAAAGGGGTCAGTCGCCAAGCACCTGTGCAAGAAGTCTTTCCCGGTGACCGACATTCCTGCCGGAATTTTGGGACCTTCTCTGAGAAAACCCTAGTTTCAGGGCCAGCTAGTCCAGCTAGTGGTGATCACTGACTGCGATGGCAATCTTTCCGGTGAACATCTCAATGATGATGCACCCCAGAGACCAGATATCAATCTTGAATTCCGATCAAGGAGTCGTCCCCTGACGTCAACAATTTGGGCATCGATCAAGGAGTCCTCATCAAGTTTTTAGATCTAGCGGCAAGCCGGTGAAGGCTCTTTCAGATCTGGTCACCGTTATCGAGTCCGCGCAGGTTTGATTTTTGGTGAGCAAGTCTAGCTACTGGTTAAGGATATCATTGAGCATAGCTGGTTTGTGTCAATGACCCTGGCCTTCGGTGGAGGGAGCAGCGAAGTACGGATAGAGGACAGTGGTTGAGATGAGATGAGAGAGAAAGATAGGGAGATAGAGTAAAGTGGTAGAGAAAAAAAAAGAAATGATATGTATGTAATTTATGTAAAAGTTGAATGATCATATCTTTATTAAACGTATACTAGTTATAGCAGTATTTTTGTCAAATATAAAAGAAAACGTAAAATTTTATGATTTTTTTACGGAATGACCAAAACAGGACAAAAATCATGAGTTTAGGATTACAATAGGACGAATTCTTAAAATTGGACCAAAATAGGACACACACTATAGTTAAGGGACTAAAAATGGACTTTACTCCTTTTCTATCTATAGTGTATTCTTATTCAAATTTTCATCAAAATTCCATTTATAGAATATATAATTAATCATTTCCCTTCAATTTCTTATCTCACAAATATCATTTTCATAGTCCCGATCTATGCTGGGTCGGAAGTCGGAACCTCAATCATCTGCTACTAGAGATATGGTCGTCGCGGTACCTGTGGCTCCAATCAAAGAAGAAATAGGTTGGGACTCGATCTTGTATGCACAGAGACCCACTCTCACGATCATGTCACTAAAAATAATGGAGGTGGAAAAACAACTAGATATAGTTGGATGCCAAAGAGAATGAGAAAGTGTTGTATCTTAGCATTATGTGAAGTCTTAGGTCTTCCTTATACTCCCTCCGTCTCTAAATAATTGATTCATTTGTTTTGCTATTTTTAAGATATTTAATCTATGATTTATTTTTATGAATGTTTTGACATATAAAGTTAATCAATTTGTATGTGTCTTATAATTTACAACATATCCTATCCAAATATATATTTTTAGAATTTTTTCTTTGCTAATTATCTTAAAAAAAAAAAGAGTTAAACAGTGATACACAGAACATGAAAGTCAAATAAATCAATTATTTAGGGACGGAGGAAGTATAAAGGAGTGGAGAAGCGGCCGGAGTGGATCTCCTTGAATCATGGCTCATTCAGGGGCATGATCAATGGAAGTGGAGTAACAACTCTTTAATTGAAGGCGAGATCAAAGGGAGTCAGGTGAAGGTTTCCTATTGTAAAGGAAGTGCAACGCGCCCATCCTTAGATAACAGGCATAGGGCTCGGGACGACAGTTCCAAAGGAGTTGTGCGTTCGGATTAGCATATATTCGAACCTAAATCCTAGAAGAAGTGTGTAGCCGCTACTGAGATTCTCTTTAGATTGACTTTGCGGACGAACCCGAGACATTGATGCCTTAGATGAGGATGGGATGTGGGCCCATGAAGTTGATGCCTCAAGCACGGGGGAGAGGTATGGGCTTTGGTCATTGAACAATATTGGTGGGTCTCAAGGCATGCGGGCCCAAAGTCACCATTGAGCCGAGTGTCCCAAATTTCAATTTCAATTGTGTTATCAAAATTTGTAAAATATATTTAAAAGACAACACATTGAATTATTGGTACATAATCAAGTAAATAAGAAGAAGAAAATCATGAAAGGGTTCAAGGGTCTGTTCGCTTAACTTAGGTTTAGCAAAACCTGAGTTTGAGTGGTAATGGTAAAATAACAAAAACCATCATCTTTTATGTAGAATTTTAGAAAATCCTGAGTCTTTTAAAATTTTACATCCCCACCATCTTCCTCATCCTTCATTCTGTATCACCCCTGTAAATCACTGGACCACCACTACTACCACCTTCGGTCCTTCACCACCATCGTCATTGTCACAGATTCACAACAACCTCATTACATCAGCCCCGATTTGTTGTCGTCAAACCCGATCAATGATCATCCAATGACCTCCGACGTTTTAGATCCGGAATAATCGACGAGTTTTGGTGTCGATTCATCATGTCCCGTCGAGCATCACTTGACTTGTTGTTGAACCCAGGTCGTACCATCGCCAACCGACATCTTGGCCTTCCTCTAGAGTGTTGATTCATCAGATCGACATATAAGTTGTAGACGAAGGTGAAATTGACGAGGGGGTCTTCAACCATTACCCTTAACTCAACAAGCGGTGTCGAAGAGCTGGCTGGGCTTGTGGGCAGCATAAAAGAGGAGTCAATGGTCCTGTTAATGGCGGTTGGAGGAGTATAGGTGAGAAAATTGAAACTTGGAGTAGTATGGGATGAGTTATGTCAACCTGCAAAAGTAATTGACTCAATTTGTAACTTACCACTACCTGTTCAAACTCTGATATCGGCGAAACCGGGTTTTTACGAACAAAACCTAAGAATATTTGGGAGAACGAGGGGAGATGATCACCTGTCCTATTTTTTTGATATTTCTTTCATGTGCCACACTATAATAATTAATGATATTATATTTTTTATTAATAAATTAATAAATTATTGAACATCGTTAATAATTTATAATAAAAGATAAAAAAAAACGGCAAAGATGAGACATGTGATCTTGACTCGAGAAAGGAGTCCAGCCAGCCAGCCAGCCAATTCTCCAGCTATTGGTTGGGAGAAAGGGAGCCCTTGGAACGGTGAGTCGACGATCGGGACCACCCTAGCGCATCGGCAGTAATCCCGTATCCACCAGTACCACAAACCAAAATACACCCACTTCTAGTAACCAATCATATGCAAAACCCTCCATCAAACCACCACACGTTTCTTTTAATTACTACTCAATTACATTTCCTACACCTACAATCATTGCAGGATAATATTCCTACAAAAAACGATCGTTTAGAATTTGATTAGTTCGAAAAAATTTCTAAATTTTTATCTTTGAAATATTTAATTATATAACTAGTTATATTATTAAATATTTATAAAAAAAATTTAAAAATAAAAATTTAAAAAGTTTTTCATAATTAAATTAACTCTTTTTTTTTTAAAAAAAAAAGAAAAAGGAAAAGACAAACGCCGTCAGAGGACGAGCAAAGGCGTCGTTGGACTTTTCATTCACTCATATTCGCAGACCGGAAAAAGAACACAGTGAAAAGGAAAGTAGCAAAGCAGAGCAGAGTGGCCGGAGATGGCTGTTTCTATTCCCATTATTGTCCTCGTCACTTCCCTCCACCTCCTCGCCTTCGTCCTCGCCATCGGCGGCGAGAGACGCCGGAGCAAGGTCGATTCGATTTCCCGATTTCCCTCTCATCTATCTCCTTTTCGTCTAATTCTCTGCCTGGGATCTTACTTTGTTTCTATGTTTTTCTAAAGGCTACGGTGGTTCCCGACGAGTATGACGAGTGGACCTACTGTGTCTACACCACCGACGCTTCCACGGTGTACGGATTGGCCGCATTCGGCCTCTTGCTCCTCAGCCACTCTGTGGTTCACGGCGTTACTAGGTGTCTGTGCTTTGGTAAAGGTCTTGTTACTGGTTCCTCCTCCACAACCTCGGCTGTCTTCTTCTTCATCCTTTCCTGGTAATTATTGTTACGAACTTCTAAATTTAATTGATTGCTGTTCTTATCTTTACTGTTACCAATTGTGCTGTATACCAAGAATGCTTGGGGAGCTGGTTGAGTAACGGGTTTTGTCTCCCAGGGATTTGAGTAACGGGTGTATTGCTGTCTTTGTGGACTAATTTCATTATCTCGTGGGATTCCCATGGTAGGGTATGAGACTATGTGCAAGTAATTGGTCAGTAATACAACTTGGTTGGTCACTGTCGGTGACCCTTGGGTGTAGCAATGAAGAACCAAGTATTTATCAACCATTTGAAAATTCAAACCCTGTCAAACTTAGTTTATGAAAAACTTAGAATTATACTGGTCACAGAAAATTCAGCTGTCAAACCCTGCCCATGCTATTTTTAATGCTTAAGCCACTCGCCAAATATGACAACCAACTGCCTTGAATGGTGCTTCACATGTCATACTTCAATTGCTTGATTAGCTATAGATGCCTATTAACAGATCAGGTTTCAAAAAGGGGAGTGTTGAAAACTGGCTCTTTTATGAAGTTGAGAAATGAGTTTCGAAGACTAGAATGGATTATCAAGAGTTAGTTGAACATGGTTGGGCTACGTACAGTGTCGTTCGTATTATGGGGACGGTTTGCTTGTAATAGGGTGAAGTGGGATGATTTTTCGGGTTTAGAAGTGTTTTGTTAGGTGTTTAGTAGGGGTATTCTAAGTTTAGGGGTCTTGTCTTGGGAGTCTGTTTGTTGTTCTAGTACTTTGCTGGAACTTTTCCTTTTTTTATTAATATAAAAAATTGCCGTTCAAAAAAAAAAAAAACTTACATGAGCACTCAACGTCCACTTACTCTGCTTGGTTGAATTTTCTGCTTACCTCCAGCGTCAAAGTACATCTTGACTGATTTGGCTTTGGTTGTTTTTCCTTATACAAAGATTTCTAAGTGATTCTATGTAGCCATTCGATATGCTTTTTTGTTCAATCTTCCATAGTTAATGGTGCAATTTTTGTTATTAAGATTTATAAGGGTGCTTGCTTATATGGCTGCATAAGTTTTGCTACTATTTCATTTTTTATCAAGTAAATACTTGGGATCTGTACTGCATAAGTCTGACTCATTTAGAGGCTTACATCTTTTCCTGATAGTTTGAGATTGGGATGGTGACTTTAAACACCTTCTGGAAGCTGTGAGCTTCGTTCTGACTGCTCATGTGGAATTCACAATTGAAACTTGATTTATCAGTTGCTGCCCAACTAGTAAAGCTGAAGGTTACAGTCTTGAACATCTTTTAAGTAAAGAAATGATGGATAGGTATTATGGCCAGTGTCCAGCTTAAACATAAAGACAAACTCATACTGGTAAAAGGTGGGAAAGAAGTTAAACACCTCATCATCATCTGTCTAATTATACGATGAATGATTTATTAATGCTGTAAGGAGTATAAAATCTAAATAATTGAATAATTGAGTATAAGGATTATACTCCATACATCCCATATTAATTGATACTTTTTGAGTGGCCACGGGGATCAAGGCGTGCAGAAGAATTGAGGGTATAAAAGTAAAACATACTTATAAGACAAGAATACTTTCTTGACTTGGGAAGGAGAAATGAGGATAATAAGGTATACAATATAAGTAAGTAAAGGTTTCTTTAAAAGCAAACTTATAAATTTTTATGGGACATTCTAAAAAGGGATGCATATCATTTTTTGTGGGATGGATGGAGTATAAAATAACCAAGAGTAAAAATGGCAGGACTAGCTCGCAGACTAGTAAAACCTGTGATTGCTGTCTCGTGTTTTTTTCTCCTTTCCTTTTTCTTGGAGCAGATGCTCCTTAATGTTCTTTAAGTATAATCTTGCACAGTATGTCTTCTTTTCATGGTACATATCATTGTTCACACCCTGGATTAATGTGAAAACGAACTAGTAAGTATTAGGACTTATCAAAGGAAGTATCCTGAAAACTTGTCACATTTGAGACTTGAAATCCAGAATGTATAGGTCAGCTGAAATTCTTAATATCAGTTGTCAGAATCTTCATGTTGTCTTATCCATTATTATGGATTGAAATGAAGAACCTTAATTAGTTTAGAGACCATGAACTCATCCTGACCAGAAAACATTTTAGCTAACTTAGGCCACGCCATATTGCTCAAGCTTTTGGATTTCAACTTCATAGCTGACGTTTGGTATTCATGATTCCTTTTGCATTTTATTATACTAACTCTTTATTTCAGAAGAAGTTTTAGAGATCTTTTTAAGATTTTATTTTCCTAATAGGTTTTTGTAATTGAACGAAGATTTTCTTCAGTATGCATATTCTAGAAAATCCAGAATATTTAAGGTTCAGCTCTGCTTTAGGTCCATTGCAGCTTTGTGTAAATTTTCCTTCTGTATATGATATATACTACAGTATGAAATCAAAGTACTGTACTTAATAGGAGTATCAAACATTGTAGATCAGAAATATTTCTTAATATTCTAGGCCGTGGTATATTCTGCTCTTTGTTTACCAATTGATGAAACCAGGAGTGAACTGAACAATGACCCACAAGTTTTGATGAATACTTACAAAGTAGTAGTGTTAGACCACCAAAGACGGTCAAGGTTTACTTGTGAGTTCTTCAAGCATATTAGCTCTGTGTACTAAGATTTCCCAAACCCTTTCTCTCTTTTACCTCTATTATGATGAATGTTACTGTAAACAGATTTTTTTTTTATGTCATCTGAGCATCAACTGTCCTTTAATGAATTAGGGTGACCTTTTTGGGAGCTGAGGCATGCTTACTGGCGGGATCAGCACGGAATGCATACCACACAAAGTATCGCGGAATCTTTCATCAGTTTGATCCATCATGCGCAACTCTTCGCAAAGGTGTATTTGCAGCTGCAGCAGCTCTTACATTACTATCACTGATCGGTTCGATCCTATACTATTGGTCGCATTCACGTGCGGATACTGGAGGGTGGCAGAAGCACCAGAATGAAGGAGTCGGCATGACCCAGCAGCAGGCTGCCTAAACTGTAGAATTATTACTATAATACCACTCGGTTTTCTCCGGTTTTGATATGTGTGTCTAGTTTATATAGCAGTAGGTATGAACCATTGGTCTAAATTCAAATATAGATTTGCATCAAAGCCAGAAGAAGCTATGGTCTGTAAAATACGTTTTTGAATGATTTGTGATGATGTTTCAGTACACAGTTCATTACATATTCATAGTATTCCATTTTTGTTAATTAACATAGAAAGCAGGTGAGGATGATGAATGAAGATTGTGAACTGGGCATATGCTTTAAGATCAGGGATTGCTTGGAATTGGAGAGATGAAACTGGGGGACATGACAAAGTCATACCTTTCTTTGCTTCATGTGATTTGCAGGAGCATAAAAGAGATGGTTTATTAAGCGTATTATGATTGCTTCAGGACAAAGCATGGGACAAGAACAAGACAAGGTATGTCCTCTGCACACCTATGTATAGGGACCTCCCTCTCTGTCTTTGACTCCATCCACCAACACAAAGATTCACCAACATCTCCTCTCATATCACCATTCCAATATAACCAAATGTCCAGAAGGTCTCCTCTCTATTCCCTTTTTGGAACTGGGAAAGGTAAGTTGCATCTACTTTTCTGAAAAGTTTATAGGATTTCGAGGGCCTATATTGATATTTGACAACTTTTATTGTGGTGTGATTATTTTATTTTTTTGGTCTTATGAAAATAAATATGGGAAATGTTAGCTGCGGAAATAATATTATGGAAGGACACGAAGGTATCAGCAGCAGCTATGGTGGGATTCACATTGATATGGGTAGTCTTTGAAGTGGCAGAGGTTCATCTGGTTCCTCTTCTTTGTTACTTTGTCATCACCATTATGATCCTCCTCCTCCTCTGGTCCCTCTCTAAACAGTATGGTCTCATTCAAAGGTAACTACTTTTTTTTCATATCAATTGTCTTTCACTTTTCAAAGTTCAAACTTTTTCTTTTCGGTTTTCTGTTTTTTCGTAAGTTTGACTTAATTTGGATTGATTGTGTGTTTTTCATACTTTTAATCTACTGTAATTAAGTTGAAGAATGGTAATTCCAAACTGGTCCACAGCTTTTTGCTTTCGAAATAAATGGCTGACTGTTATCTATCATGCTCATTATCCCCAGTTGCAAAAAAGGACCTTTATGATGCATTTTCTTCGGAAAAGGAAACCAATAATGAAAGCTTGGAAATTTAACAAATTGACTTTGTTTGTTATATGATCACAGGGGTCCTCCAAGTATTCAAGATTTGAAATTTCAGGATTCAACCTTCAGGTTCCTGCAAGCAAAACTCAATCGGTTCTTGCACTCTTTCTATGACTTGTCCACCGGAAAGGACATCAAACTATTCCTTCTGGTACGCACATTTCTATTAGCCTGAATATTTGATATTTAGTACTCCTACTAATAATTAGAATAATCTGATAAATCGATTTATTTAAATAAGTAGTAGCATGTATATATATTCTGATGTTAACAATAATGAATTTCAGACGTTATTATCGCTCTGGCTGGTGTCTATTGTGGGAAATAATTTCAGTTCCTTGAGTTTCCTATACTTTGGTAAGAAATGAAAATGTAAATTAATTCAATTATTATTGGTTTCAAAGATGAAAAATCAAATACTTACTTTTTTTTCTCATGAATGTTCAGTTTTTATCTGTTTGGAAACAATTCCGGTGTTGTACCAGAAATACCAAGGGGAAGTGAACTACTTTGCAAGTAAAGGCAGCCAAGAAATGAAGAACTCCTTTCACAAACTCTATTCCACACTCTCCACAAACATTCCCTCTAAACAGAAGAGATTAGAATAGGTTTATAAGTGTAAAACCAAAATAAAATTATGTTCCTTCTGTTTTATAGTTGTCCATTTTATGAAAATGTATAAGAAATTGGACATATGTTGTAAATGTTTTTACTTTTTATTTTTTTAAATGTCTCAAATATTATCATGTCTTTATGAATATTTCATTAGAATTTCATCAACAAATCATTATATTAACTATTTTCCTTCGATTTTTTTCACTCTCTTACATCACAACAATTTTCTAATATCTCCACTTTCTTCAAAAAAATTACTACCTCGGTCCCAAAAGTGTTTGTTTTAGTTTAAGTTAAACACAAAACATCAAAATAAAATCTTACAACTTTGTGGGTCTCAGGGAGTTTGTTTTTTAGGATTTTTTTTTGACTGAAATGCTCGCGAGAAGAACTTAGAGCATCTCTAACAGTTTCTCTAAAAATTTCTTCAAAATAGAGAGATAAAAGTCATATTCTTCAAAAAAATATTGTTCCAACTCCAACAGCTTCTCCATTTTAAAGAATCATACATTTATTATAATAATAAAATATTAT
>JBBYHH010674699.1:0-10273 GCA_038382905.1 Daphne laureola
TATAATGTAATGTTGCATCATAATGTCTCTAGGACGCAACATTATAAAGGTACATTATACTGCCTCTTTTGGATATACGTATCATATTAATTTTATAGTTGAACGAATGAGAAATCTTATAACTTTTTATCGTGCAACATTCTATAATAGAGATGCATCATTATCACGTGGTGATGCATTATAATGGCGTCGGGGCGCAACATTTTCACCTGTTACAGTAATGCGCGGTGGCCGCCGTGATTTGTTGCAGGTCCGGCGTTCTTGCGAACGAATGAAAGAGATTGATGTTATTTTATTTTATTTTAAATTTTTTTAACAATAATTGAGAATTTTAGTTAAAAAAACAAAGGGAAGCCTTTAGAATCTAAGCATACAGGAAACGCTTAACCCATGAAGATGGGATTTAAGCCAAAGAAAATAAAAAGAGCCCAGCCCTCCCAAAACAGCGAGTAAACACCATGCATGCCAAGCAAAATGATGCGATGCACAACAGGGTCCAAAACTCTAGCCAGGTCAGGTCCAAACGACGAAACCACCCCCTACATTAGAAATAACACTCAAACCAGTCCTGCAAACAGACGAGAAACGTCCACAAAACATCAGAGCACATAAATACGAGCATAAGTTATCCGATTCCATCAACTCCTTGCCGAATCGGTGCAATGGAAGATCGTCGTGGATGGAAGAAGGAAATCGACATGGATTAAGGTTGGATCCGTCTTTCTTGTTGGATGCCAAATTTTCTTACGTATTTTCCGGCATTTGTATGTCGGTTGTCGGAGTCGCTCCTCCTTCCCTTCCCTTCCCTTCTTATCATATGCTATAGTGTGCCAAAAGGCACTCTTTATGGCAACTCATAAATAATAGTCATCAAATTAAATTAGAATTCATTTTTCGACGGATTTTTTTTCTTCCCTTTGAACTGATTTCAATACTTCTTTGAGTTGGTTTGATGTATAGTAAAAAGGTAGAAAGAAAAAATGGAGGAAATATTAATTTTGAAACATCGATATTGTGCAACTCACATTTTCTAGAAAATGGAAAGAATATCAACATACACAGTTCTATTAAAAACAAACGAACAAACGAGCAGCTGTTTTTATTTGCGCTCTATCATCTTTTAACCTCTGAACCTTGTTAAGTCATACGGAGCACTACATTTTACTCCGTGAGTTTGAACTAGAATTGATTCCCTCCAAACTTTACAAAGTAGAACGGTTTTTTTTACAGGAGCTAACATTTTAGATCCTAATCTGAACTACTGTAAACTACTATGTTCTAGTAATGTTAAGCTATTACAAATGTTGATTATGCAATATCAACCTTGTAATAGGATATGATTAAAACAAGGGTAACTTACAAAAACCCCCTTAAAGTTAGGTGAAACCTCCAATTTTCTCTCTTGATTTTGAAAAACCTGCAGAAACCCCCATAAGGTATTGTAAAACCTTCAACTACCTCCCTCAACAGTTAATCCAGTTACATTTTCTGTTAAATTTGTAAAGAAATTTTCTATTTACATCCCAAATGTTGGAGTAAAATTGTTAGGGTTAAAACATTTATGATATAATTAGGTGATTTCTCCGTGAATTTAACGAAAAATTAAATGGAATTAATTATTGAGGGGGGTAGTTGAAGATTTTACAGTACCTTAGGGGGTTTTCTGAAGGTTTCTCAAAACCGAGGGGGGAAACTAGAGGTTTCACCTAACCTCATGGGGGTTTTTGTAAGTTACCCTTTTTATTTTTAGGTGCGAATATTCGTGTTATCGTTTTTTAACGTGAAAATGTTAATTTGTCCCCATTATTTTAAAAAATTTACAGTTATCATCCTGAGATTCAGTGAAAGTTTATGTCACCCCTCTTGAGTCCTTAATCATTTATATTGATAGTTGATTCTTAAAGATTTTAACAATAATTACATTAATTATACTCCAAAACAGTTAAGGGATAGCCCGGATTCACTTGTGCCGCAACAGCATGGACTCGCCTGTGTTTTTGCGGCATGAGCTCATCCGCGTTGTGGCAGTAACTAGATAACAACGAAGGCTATGCAGAGTGACTGGTTGAGGAGACAAAAATAAGAGAAACGAAATATTCAGGCTGAAGTGTTAGTGTAAGAAATATTAGTGACAATAAGAGTAGTTAAGTCTAAAACTCTTAACGGTCAATTGACGACGCAAACAATGAGGGTAACTGGAGATTTCACTAAATCTCGGTGGATAGCTGTAGATTTTTGAAAATAGAGGAAGCAAATTGAAGATTTCACTAAATCTCAGACTTTATTTGTAATTTACCCTAAATAGAGCTTAAACTTTTTTTTTTTTTTGAAGAAGTCGGTCTGATCTTATTTCATTCAAAATAATACTACAAGCTAAGAATATCGATAATCAAAGCAAAAGAAGGCCTCCAAGCTAGATCACCAAAACCAAAATGTCTAGCTAAAGAATAACAAGAGAAACAAATAAGAACACCTAAATGATAAGAACGTGTAACCAATAACATATATGTCTTCAAAGGGAACTCCAAACTTCCATCAAAGCCAGAAAGCTTGAGAGTGGCAAAAAATATCATCGCAGGGGTTTAAAGATCCTCAATACTGACCAAAACACACCAAATTAACTACACATGAGCTAAGCACCAACCTGCCATGACGATGCGCAAAAGAGAAATTCCACAATCCCAGAGAACACACAACATCCCATCGACATAAGTGCCATGCAAGAGAAATAAAACCATAATATCCAAAAGTAGTAAAGAAAAGAAAAAGAACAAAAATCCGATAACTGATGAAGAAAATGGTGGTTCCAAAGCCGCTCCTCATCCGGCCCTAAGCATCACTGCTCCGGGCTGGGCAGGAAGTCCCCCTGCCCAGCCAAACTCTGACCGATAGCCTTTACCTCCACCAAGTCAGCCCGAATTGGGCGAGTAGAGAGGATACGACATGCGACGACAACCCCTATACACCGACGTAGAGCCGATGGAGCGGCCACCGCCACCGCATCCTCATCAATCGACAACGCCAGCCCCGACAAACGTGCATCAAGTGCAGCCATAGACGATGCACGGGACGACATGGTTGCAAACCAAAGCAAGACTGAGAGAAAAAACAACATTGCATTGGAAACGAACCAAAGCAGGAGAGAAGCGGAGGCAGTTGTGAGAGGGAAGAGCGAGGGATTCGGCGACTAAAGGCGATGAACGAGGAACAGGGGACGGTGAGGGTAGGGCTGGGGAGAAAAATCATGATCGCACCACGAAGCCGGGGTGAGGGAGTAGCAACTTTACAACGCTAGGTCTCGACCACATCAAACCTAATTTCACCTAATTTTCACTAGCTTAAACATTATTCTAGAAACATACATACAAGATTTGTGTTTTTTTTTATACAAATGGGGTAGGGGGTTGAGAATACCTGAGACTCGAACTCGAGACCTTTAGAAGAAATGTCCTCACGAGCATGACCACTAGGTCAAGTGCTCAGGACCATACATATAAGATTTAATTGCTAAAGCAATGTAAGTGAGAGAACTATTAATGCTCTTCCCCCTATATTCAACTGGCAGACTTTGGTTAAATAATAGGGACATTCTACTAATGCAATTAAACAAAACCACGACGTAGCTAGTTGACTAACACATTGTGGTGTACATTCTTCACCATAACCATACTACATCAGTATAAATTCATAGTATCAATCAACTCTCATGATTAAGAACAACGAGCCTTTACATAAAAGGGATCTGTGGGCAGGCATCATTGAATCCAATAACCTCCCTTTCCTTTACAATCATTTGTCTTCTTATAGTTTCCTCTCTAAAAGGCGCTAGGCGCTAAAAGCAATACATTAAAAGCGACACTTGACTTGCTTGTAAGAACCGTTTCCATCTACTTGTCCTCTTGGTAACATATTCAAAGGAATTGAAGTTAGAATGAAGGGAAGAACCTGTTAAGGTTCCAGGGCAATGAGTAGAATTCCTCGCTTCTGGTATCTGAACTGAAGCTCCTGAATTTTTCCCACCAGTGCCTGCCACTATCTTTGCAGACCGAGCCATCTCCGCTGCTGTGAGTGAGGTCTAAGAAGTAGGCCACAATGATTCCCACAGTTGCTTGGGATGTGAAAATTACTTGCATTATGTTGTTGAACTGCAATTTAGAAGAACAGTTTACCAAAGGCTATAAAGTGTCTATGTCTGTTAGATGTTAACAATTTTGTGATTGAAGGCAAACAGCAGCTTAACATACTCACCCATATAGAATCAGTGTGAACAGGACCATGATCGGATTTGAGCAGGCATTCGTTGAAGTACTGCGGCACGGTTAGGCCCATGAAGAGAGAGAACCCCAGAATAAAGTTTGATCTGAAGCTGTTTAGGTTGCAAAACTGGAGTAAGCCAAGGCCCGCAGAAGCTGTAGAAATGTTTACCAGAAATCAAATTAGCAACTGCTGTTTTGAAAAGTTACAAATTGAAAGGTATGGGGTTAACAACTTTGGTTAACGTATGAAGAGTCGTTGCTCACCAACATAACCGAAGAGGACACACTTCAGAGCTGCTGCAATCGGCAATGGAATGGAAGCTAACAAGGCGCCAAACTTTCCTGTTTAACAGCAAATTAAGCCACTGTCAAATCCATGGTTGAAATAAAATGTTATAGAGCAACTGCATCAATATTTGAGCTTAACAGATAGAAATGATCTGCACCAATAAGCATACTGATGAAAAGAACAAGCTGATATTCGAAGTACCCTTTTGTTACATCATAAAACAATCTCTATAATCTGTATTGTAAGAACGGTGTAACACAATACCAAGAACAGAGAAGAAAAGCATAAAGGCAGCTGATATTTGGACAACCCTCCGACTTCCAACTCGGGTTAGTCCAACAAGTCCTGCATTTTCACTGCAAGTATTAAAAAAGCAAAACCAGATTCAGATTACTGAGTTCAGATATAGATATAGTGTCCAGCAATAAGTTACAGTATTAAAAACGGTGGAGTGGGTGAGGGGTGCTAAAAGCTTTGGTCGTTTATGGTCAACCATGTTTGAGGAAATGAAATGAATGAGTTCATCTGTCATTACACTGAAGCAGTAAAGCCAGTCCCCGCGCCACAGAAACCGCTGAGCAACATACATATTCCCTGAAATTCATGAAAATTTATGAGATTGGGATCCTTTATCAGAGACTGTTTAAAGTGCAGCTATCTAATGGTATCATTACCTGCCAGCCAATACCACGGCTAAGAACCGAAGGAGGTATAGGAGTGGCACTCCCATACCTTGATGCTGCAATATATGTACCTGTAGACTGTTGAAGAGGAGTGTGAGATTCGAATCTTCCCAGTAATCACAATGATTCAGGGAGATCTCTTACTTCAAAATGTCGTACTAGCCTTTCCAAACCTCTATATTTCATGTTAACCAATTTCAGTACTTGCATGCATAAATAGAAGAGAAGTACTTATTTTTACAAGTTATAAATTGCAGTCTTTATTTTAGCAATTGAGTATCAGACCTCCACACAAGCAACCAAAGCAGCAGCCATCATAGCAAATGCATCACCAGCATTAAAAGTCGGACCACCCCATTGGAACGGGTATGGAACTTTTATCCTGTAAGAATAGAGATTAACGAGGCCTAACACGTCAGTTTAAAAGGTCAAACCAAATAAGCATCCATTTGAGCATATTTTGAACATTCTAGCAAACTACTCAGATTTCAGAAGAATAACTAGGCAAGTGTGACATGGTAATAGAGCTGAAATTGCATCATACTTTAGTTACTTAAATACGAATTTCCACACTTGTACTCACCAAGCCGCAGCACTCATGAGACCAGCACGATCAGTACAACAACTCAACTGAGTTTGTTGATCTCTATCCCTATACGCACCAGCTGCTGTCAAAATTTCTGCATAGCACCATATTATTGCAACTGAGAGAAGGACTGCAAACCTACTGAATATGTCCCTCCTGTAATTCATTAGATTTGGGAGATACTACAACAGAAACAAATAAACACATCAGACAAACCTCATACACTTCAAGCGAGTGAGACAATGATGATGAATTGGCGAAAAATGAGCCATCATCAACTTTACATAAATGTGATGCTACCTTTGTTTTGAACTTGACTAAAATCAAACTGCCTCTACTTTCTGTATTATTTAATTATGCAGCATCCGGTATCACTGTAAACTTGGTGCATCCTTCATTTTGGTTGCTATCAGTTTTATTTATGTCATGCAAAATAGTATAAATGTAAATAGTAAGCACCTGTGATAAGAAAATCAGAGCTATCAATGCTGGAAGCCCAATTTCGATGCACTTGGCGAGCTGCCATGAGAGGAAAAGATCAGATGAAATACAAAATGATGAGTCCCAAGAACCAGTTGTGAGTACTCAAATTCTGGATCTTCCATGAAACTTGTCAGAGCTTGCAGACAATGTAATGTCAGGGCTCTCATCAACTTGATTCATAAGCGAAGTCAAGGTGGTGTACGATTTACCTGTGGAAAGCCAAGAGCAAAAAGCCCAAGTCCAGTAAGAATCACAAGAGGGGCAGCCGTAAGCGGGCTAAGAAACCTGTTTCACAAAGTTCCATCAGATGACATGTTGAACTTTGAATGAATACCAAATTCACTGATATACTACTAGGACCTCAACCTTGCGAAAATTCTCCAGAAACCGAAAAAACCAACAATTCCTGTGAAGATAGCTGCCATAATATGAGCTCCTTGGATAGCTTTCATGGTTTGTATAAATTTCTGAAAAAAACATCCATACAAGATTGTGACAAGTTGACAACGAAACATGCCACAAACCTAAGCTCAAGTGAATACGCAACGGCTGTGCCTGTATTTCACATTCAGGGTCTAAAAAGAAAGACACACCTCATGAGGGTCATCAATGCCATCAAATCTCTTGGATAGAGATATAGAAATAGTTGGGATGATAAAAGCATATGAAGCCCCCATCACAACTGGCAGCCTGGTTCCAAACATGCTCTGTAACAATGTGCTGATACCCGAGATAAAGAGTATAGTGTTAACCAGCTCAGCCTTTTCCTCCTGCTCACGCAAATGATGCAAATTTTGGTGATTTAAGTATATAACAGGAGCAAAAACTATATACTTGGGACCAGGAATTACTTTAGCTTACTTACACTGCCACCTCCCATTAAAGGGATGAGTATAGAAGGAATCATAACGGTGCTCCCCAGCATTACCAAATAGTGTTGAAATCCTAAAAATATAGCCTCAGCTGCATGAAAGCAAACAAGCAAACATCAAGGTTCATATTTAACCAGCAAAATGAATTACAATGAGGTCAAACAAAATAAGACCAGAAGTGACCATGATCACTTAATTACTTAAGGTCCAAGAAAAACACTTCAAACGCCGAAAAGGAGGATTTCCATAGTACAAATACAGTAGAAGCGGAGGATGAATTTCCTCTGTTTCTCTTCCCTAGTGATGTAGTAAGTTGGACAAACAAGAAAAACAAGTATACCAGTTAACTATAAGAATTCTAGATTCAAGCACTCTAAAGCTGATATATTCTCTGTCCTTGCTTACTCGTCCACAAAATACAAGTTAACAATAGTCGTGGATTCATAATAGAGTTAGTGACCAGATGCCAATGATGGGTCGTCGTTGGAGACCCAGAGCCAGCAGAATCTGTAAACAGTACAAACCCTCAAACAACTATGGTGGAAGAAAATTAAAACAAACACTAGTAAGTCTCCTGTCTCCATCAAAACCATCCTTGTCACCATGTTAAGAAGCAATGAAGTGAAAACCCAAAAACGCATCACACATAATCGAGAAAAACGGCGCAATCGTCGTCGCGAAAGAAATTCGAAACGCGATTCTTCTGCTTATCGGATGAGCTGCGAAGAAACTATACGTCTGTCATGCGATTTGAACAAAAAAAAATTCAATGCTCTCAAGACATTAAGAAGTGAGAAGATGATAACAGCAACTAACAGAAGAGACAACAGGGCGATTCAGGAAGACTAGGTACAAAAGCGATTAAGAGATTATAAATGAAGAAAACACGTCGTAGTAGTATATGCAAAGACATCAAAGTGTAGAAGCTGAGGGTGAGGAAGAAGAAGAGGAGTACGCCATGGAGGACAGCTAGAAACGCAGAAATCGACACCGGGGAGCTGGTCCTTCACTGGGTGAGGCTGCAGCTCGCCTCCTCCTCCGCCTTTGCCGCCGGTGGCTCCCATTTCGAGCACCGATGTTTCTCCCTGCAGTACGTACTGTCTTTTTGTGCTTTTCGACTGATTTCCTTTTCCTCTCTCTCTCTGGGTTTCTTTCTTATAGTACTAACGTATCGCCCAAGACTGACTCAACAGATCACGGTCACATCAACCATGGAGTATTACTCTTCTTTTTCTAAAATATTCTCATTACTCCGCAATTGAAACCAGAAAAGGTTACTAACTAATGTTTTAGATAATTTTTTAATTATTAAGATCAAATAATTATAATTAATTATAAAAAATTATCTGTAGATATATTTTTAAAATGTAAAAATTAGTTTTAAAAAGTTATTTTGATGATGCACACTTTAATAGCACCATAATCAGCCAATTAATCACCTAGGTAGCAGCATTATATTTGATTCGGCCGATCAGTTTTTTCTTTTTCTCAGCTAACATTTATCATCAGTATTAATACTATTACCCCCGTCATTACGAGATGGGTTTATGACGTACGCTCACAATCTGAGGATGTCCATTTAGGATAATTAATGTGAGATTGATCACTTAGTTTTATTTTATCTCATACACTTTTGCAATATCTATTGCTTCTGTTGACGACTGTTGACAGATTTTTAGTTTAAGGTACGTTTTCATAATGGAAAAACACTTCATGGTGTTAACCATATAAATAAATAAGATAAAGAGATTCATTGGAATTTAAAGGATGGGTTTATTTGGGAAGGGTTTCAATTTTCTTGGGTTTTAATATTTGGTTACTTGAAATTTATATCATCACATGCAAAAACTACTCATAAAACACGAAATTAAAGTTGATGATAATTACGCATTTAATTTCCTGGTTTAGTAGTGGGGAAAGGCAAATTTGAAAGACGGTTTGGTAGTTATAACCAATACTAGCTATGAACAGTAGCGGGGATGTTAATTAGGGTTATAGTATATGATCAATATGGAAATTAATTAAGAAGAGTAGTATATATACGTATAGATAAAGTAATAGAGGTGCTGTTAATTGGTACATATTGTTGTTGACCTGACCCATCTGATCACCTTGCTAGCTCAAGTGGAATTAATCAACGTAAAGGTCATCGCATTTGTTGGCCAATTTCCATCGACCTCTAAATATACATACTCTACCATTCATATTTTGACAAAAGCAATCAAATCAAAACAACTTCAACAACCATATATAATTAGGTGCGTAGTGTAGTGTAGTGTATCGGATCATCGTATGCCTGACTTTGTAATTTGACCCATCTCAAAATCATGATTGCCCATGACCCGACCCGACCCGACCCAACCCAAGACTGTCCTCCACAAATGAAGATATATATATGCTTTGTTCCTTACACATGCATGATGGCAATGGGCGTGCAGGAGGCGTACGTCGTATAGGGCCGGGCATTCATATTACTCAAAAAGCTCAGTCATAAATAATCAAAATCAGAGTAATTGATGAAATGTAAATTGTGATGGTAAAACACTTTCGTCGTCGAGTAGTAGT
Organism: Daphne laureola; assembly: GCA_038382905.1. Classification (NCBI taxonomy): domain Eukaryota; kingdom Viridiplantae; phylum Streptophyta; class Magnoliopsida; order Malvales; family Thymelaeaceae; genus Daphne; species Daphne laureola. Next base: position 9,735 of record JBBYHH010674699.1, read on the forward strand.
GTTGAAACAGATTAATTAAGAGGGTGAAATTAATTAGTGGACAGGAAATTAAGAAGGCGATCGAGAATGTGAAGTTAGGCGTATGAAGTGGCGCTAACAAAGCTCATCATGCATCCTCAATGCATGCCTCTCTCTCTCTCTATATATATATATATACTTTCATCTTCTCCTACACCACTTTCAATCAATTTCTTAATTCCTCAATAAGATTTACTACTTACTATATCCTCTATTCACTATCCCCTTCTAACCTTTTTCTTTTTTATTATTAAAAATAAGATACATGCAATATCAAACACAAACAAAACATTCAAATTACAAAAACCAAACCCGTTCCGCCTGCAATTGATCTGCACTACCTACCTATATATAGTTAGTAGTACGTACGTAGGGGAAAGGGAACAGGAAAAGGGAAAACCACCTGCCGCATTCTCTGCGTTTATCTACCAATCTACAACTGAAAAATATATATATGAAAATTAGAATATACATATATATATATATATATATATATATATATATATAGAAGTGAGAAAAGT
>JBBYHH010674810.1:0-10272 GCA_038382905.1 Daphne laureola
ACATGTGACAAAATAGAATTCATTCCATTTAAAACTGCCGGATTCAGTGGGTCCCACTCAGGATAGTTTTTCCCGTCAATTTTTCAAAAATGACCATTTTACCCTTCCAAACCGATTTTTGGTAAAATATCACGAAACTCATGAAATGATTTACAATACTCAAATCTCGCCAAATAAGTTCCAAAATAATTCTCGAACAATGGAATTTCATTATTTAACATAATCCATTATCCTTAATATATATTATCGTCAAATTATCCGAAATGACCATTTTATCCTCCCGAGATGAATTTTGGTAAAATGACTCAAATCCCATATTTAATTCTTCTGATACCAAATACCTCAGAATTAATCCTCAATTCAATTGCCGGGATATGAGAACATTCGAAAACATGTCCCGCACGTTTCAACAATAAAATCCCAGAAATTACAAATTTACCTTCCGGTAATTTTCTCAAATTTCCGCAATTTTTCCGGTGTGGGTGTAACAGTACCTGGAAATAGAAAGTTGTAATATCATACTACTTTACACACGACTTTAACAATTCTTTGGTCATGCTGCTGATAATACCCATGAGTCTCATCTCCACATTTCCAACATTAATGTCTTCCAAAAGTTACCAATTAATTTGGCCTCACCGAGCTTCCTCAGGGAATTGCCCCATCTTTTATGTATGGTATGTAAATCATAATAAAACATCCAATGGTATTTATTCATTCTCACTACAGTAGTAGCAAATTTCACTCAAAGGACCATCTTCATTTTCGGATCCAATCAAAAATAAAAATAAAATGTGTTTATTATTTTATAATTGATTGGGACACGGGACAACAGATTTTTCGGGCCAGACGAATTGGATCCTTCATTTTCGGCCATCAAGGGCTTTCACATGGGATTCATCCAACTACAATTTCCACCTCCCCAGCTCAACCATGAAGCCAACTACAGTATTTAATTAATTCCACTAAAAACACCCAAAATTACCCAACATGCAGTTTCGGCTTCTACTAAATTCTCAAGATAAATCATTGCAGAATACGCATTGCTCACTCAAATCATTAATCAACATTCAATGGTACTAATTCAATCCAAAACTTTAGCTCTTGCTTATAATCAGTAGTCAACAGAGTCTTGTCCATTTGGCCAATTTTTAGGCAAATTGCCTCATTCACAATACCCAAACCATTCATCACGATGCATCACTACTAAACATGTAATTCGTCCTTAGAGAGGATGAAGAAGGATAAAACTCCCAATTCATCCCTTTTTTCTTAACTGAATCCGAAACTACAGTTTGGGGTTTTTAGAGAAGTTACCTTCATTCTTGAAATCTTGTGGAGGAAACCAGGGTTGATGACTTCTATCGTTGATTTTAATAAAGCATGAGGAGATGAGAAGGTGAAGGCCAGAACCCTTCATGGTTCTCCTCCGATTGTCGTCAAGCTCGTCGGTCGTCTTCGCGTCGCAACCCCAGCCGAAGAATGGTCCCAGTCACGTCCGTCTCCTGAAGCAGTAGTGGTTCCTCACAGTCGCCGGCGCTCTCCGTCGCTCACCTCGTCTCATCGCCTCCGTTTTTGCCCGTCCGTCTCGGTCTCTCGCCCTCGCTCTACCGAAGAAGACCCAAGAAGAAGAACAGAGGATCGAGATTCATCCTCCGCCATCCCTCTCCGTTGGATTCGTTGCGTTTCATCACCGGCGCGCCATCCCCGTCGCCGGCCTCGCACCTGTCTCGATGGAACCCTCCTGGTTCACCCAGCTTGTCCGTGAAGAAGAAGGAGGATCGCGAACTGATCCTCAGTCTCAGTTCATCCCGTCGCCGGCGAGCATCACCCAACACCAGTCAGCTCCCGTCGCCTGGCGCCTCGCCATCGCCTCCAGCGTCTTGCTCCGATCGTCTTCCCTCAGCCATGGAGCTCGCGTTTCAGAACCGAAGATGAATGAAGAAGATTCGATTGATTTCCATCCTGATCCTGTTTTTCTTCTTTTAACTAATATACATTATACTTCTATATATTAGGGAAAATGTAGTGCCCAACTAATAGTGTTGGGCCACTTCATCTTATTGTCTTTTTTTTTTTTTTTTTATTAAATAGAATAAATATGTTTTTAATTTTGATTATTCTTTTTCTTATATATTGATTCTTACAGTTTTTCATTTATATGACATTATTTTATTTTATTCTTTGGATATAATGTGGTATTATATACTATGCATTTATATATCTATGAAAATTATTACTATAAATAAATATTGGCACATTATACTTCTATGTATTTAGAGAAAACGTATTGTAGGTGAATAGTGCCCAACCAATAGTCTTGCTTCACTTCATGTTTTTTTTTTTGGTTTGGTTTATTAAATGGAATAAATATGCTTTTAACTTCAACTTTTCTTCTTCTTCTTACAGATTAACCCTATAGTTTTTTATTTATATGACACTAGCCTATTTTATTTTTTGGATGTAGGCTGGTATTATATATGTATTTATATATTTATAGAAATTGTTACTGTAGATAAATATTGATACATTAATAGGGTTGTGCCACCCCACTACAATTTATGTCACTTTGTTATTTCTTATATATATTTTTTATCAATTTGTCTAAGGGTCTAACTCTCTAATTTATGATTAATTATAACTTTACACAATTATTGAAAATCACTTTGGATGAAAAATATGCATCAATTATGCGAACTCATCCTAATTTGTTATAATTGTTGTCCTTATTTGAATTATTGAACGAACTAACTCTCACATTTAAATTTTATTTTTCACCATTTTGCAAATTGATCTCCGAAATTTTAAACTTATAGTCAAATGAAAAAAAAATTAGGCCTAAAATTGTTTTTTACATGTCATCATTGTTTACATTCTTATTTATTTCATGAAATTATTCTGTCATTTATGATCAAATTTTGCTTGATATTACAATTTTATCAAACTTTTATAATTTTTATAATTTATACTCGCTGCAAAGCGCAGGAAGAAGAAACCTTGTAATATATATATCGAGTTAATTAAACTATCCTCTAACTTTCAGTAAACTTACAAAGTGACCCCATTTCACCATAATATTTCATTTCAATCACTCTCTCAACTTCATCAATCTTTCTTATTTATAAAGTAGTCATTTATTTATTTATTTTTACTCAATTCAGTCATTCCATTTATTATTATTATTATTATTATTATTATTATTATTATTATTATTATTTTTCCTTCCAATCTTAGTTTCTATTATTCATAAAATTTAACTCAATTCTTTATTTATTTACAATTTAGTTCTTTATGATTTTAAATCTCTTTAGTTATGGAACAGATGAAAGTCTCCATCATAACATATCATCTCATGTATTTTGCATTTTAATCATCTCATGTGTTTATATTATTTTTTCTTGTTTTTGTCTTTTCATGTTGTTAATTTAGATTTAAGTTGGCTTATTTTTCTTAGTAATTAGTAGTATTAATTAATTAAGTAATTAATTAACTAAAATTAAAAAAGAAAAAGAAAAAAGAAAGAAAACAGTGAAATCGGCGGTTTGTTCGCCGACTCCAGCTCCACATTTCTGATCACTTCAAGCATGCCTCTGATCCTTCCTTCACCCATGAATCCATCTTCCTCACACTTCATCATCCAATTCACCTGCAACACTCCACCTTTACCCTATAAATGAGGCTGATTGGTGAGGATTAGAGCAAGAAATCAAGGAAAAGAAGCAAAAATCTGCAAACCGGCCTTCACCTCTTTCTTTCGTTCCACCTGCTGCCACGGCTCACCAACCGCTGGAGAACGTTCGCCGGCCTCCACCAACCTCACCCAACCCAAGTCCGCCGCACAAAGTTGACGTCCACTGTAGCGCCGTCGTCTGGGAAGAATTCCAGCGACTCCACGAAGAAGAAGTTGGCTGGTGCTGGTTTTCACTCTTTTGATAAAACTACCCACCTGGTTCTTTTCCCTCTACTATTAGCCTTGCATCACTTAAACCCTTCAGTTTACATTAGTTTTATTCGTACTACCCATTAACTTTAAAACTTAACAGTTTAGCCACCCAACACAAACTTTTCTTTTTATTTTTCTTTTCAAATGTTTATTGTTTTATATTTGGAAGCATACCATTTTATCATTCTAATTTTCTTGTGCATAAAACTTTGAATTTGTGCTAAGAAGCCCTCCAAAAATTCCCGGACTCTTCATTTTGACCCAAACCTTACCTTAAACTACCATAGGCCGTTAGAACAACTTACATTCTGAGTTAACTTCTGTTCTTTTCCGTAAATCTTATCGGTCGGTACCGGTAAACTCGCACTTGCGGAATCTCATAAAATATTTCATTAAATTCTTCTTGTCACTAGGTTCTCAACTCCAAGCATCGACTCTAGCCGACGTTCTCGACCATCCTCGATCCATAGCCGACGCATACTCCTGGCTATATCCAAGTAAGGGGAATAAGATATGGTTTTTTCCATTGAATCATTTTATCTGCCTCATAAACAAAATCTTGAATAATGAACTGTAAGTTAAACAATTGGGCTTAATTGTTACACTCACCTCGGACGCATGGTGTATTTCAGATGTATTTTACCCAGGGATTGGATTTGTATTATTACCGGGACATAGAATGATATGTATTGAACATGATTACGAATGAATTATATGTTCCGAGGATTTATTTGGAACCCATTTAGTGGGATTTTAGTATTTTATAATATTATGAGAATCCCGGGTCATTTTTCCAAAAATTGGTTTCGGATGGTAAAATGGTAATTATTGGAAAAATTTGAAAAAGGGCATTTTGGTCTTTTTCTTATGGGCCGCCGTATTTAATGGGCTTTGGAAGATATTTGGTTAATATTACAAGACTTGGAATTAAAGAAATATGAGTTAGGAAATAAAAAAGAAAAAAATAAGGTTAGTGGAAGACAAGTGCCCCTAATCTAAGGGTGATATCTTAAAGTGAAATCTCATATAAGGGCTTAGGTTGAGATGAAAGAGGATAAAGACTTGGAATTATCCAAGACTCATGAAATTAAATGAATTAAAATGGGTGAGGTAGTAGATAATATTTACTAAGTGGTAAGACTAAGAGAGATAAATCATAAAACAAAAATTATCTCTCCCTTCTCTCTCTATTTTCTGTAGAAATGAGTCCCATTTAGCCCAACCCTCTCTTATTTTACACTACCATTTCATTTACCAAAGTTTCAAACACTTTCCCATTTTCACTCCCACTTTCCAGCCGGAGCTTCTACCCCAATTTTACCCAAGATCCAGCCTCCATCTGTTCTTGAGTTCTTCATCAACTATTTTCATCAATATCTTAGATACAACTTTGTAGAAGAAGCCAAGGTGAAAGGAAGCCAAGAAGATCACCAAAAGTGCCCTAGAAGCTGGAGGGTTCTGCAGGATTTTCAAGTTTTTTCAAGTTTGGATTTTGAGCAACCTTTTCCCAACCATCATCAATCTTTAAAGAAAACATTGGTAAGCTCTCTAGATGAATTGTTCAAGGTTAAGAGGAGTGGATGAATTTTTAGGACTCATTTTCCTCTATATTTTTCAAGGTTGGCCGAAAATACCAAAGAGAAATTTGGAGAAAAAGGATTCACAACCATTTCTTGGATAAAAGCTATTGGTAAGCTTATTTTGGTTGTTGAGAAGTAGTATAAATCTTTACTACATGATTCCATGATGGTATGAAGTTTCTATAGATTTTTGAAGTTGCTGGAAAATTCAAAGCATGTTGGAAATAGGACGTTATGGTTGATTCTTGTTCTTGAGTATATTTAGAGCAAGTTTAATGCTTGGAATGAACCTTGAATCATTTTGGAAGATGGAGTTTAGGGTGGAGCCGAAAATCATTTTTTAAAATGATTTGAAGATGTTGTTTGATTAAGCATGATGTTGTGATGTTTTAGTGATGTTAATGGTCTCCTAAAACTATGGTTTAAAGTTTGAAGGAGTTATTTTGGGTGGTGAAGCATGAATGGCCGAAAATATGGGAGGTTTTAGGTTGATGAAGTTTGTTGGAAAAATGTTGATTTATGGAATAAATGTTGGATTAATCAAGAATGTGTTGTTAGAAGTTGAAGAAAAAGATTTGGGTGAAAAATGGATGAAGGCCGAAAGTTTAGGGAATTTTTGTAATATTTGGTGATTTTTGGAATAATTGGACTTATTCACAAAGTATTGAAAAAGTGAGCAAAAATGGTGTTTTTGTCACTTTCTGAGGTTTTGGGGCCAAATTGCATATTTTATAAAATTTTGGGTGCTAATGTGTACTTTTGGAGAATTAAGTGGAAAAAAGGCATTTTTGAAGTTAAGTATGGAATTTGAGCATTTTGGCAATTTTATGGAAATTGGGGTCAAAATGTAAGTTTTGATAAAGTTTGGGTCTAATTGCAAAATTAGAGAAAGATTAAGGACCTTGTGCATAATTATGGGTAAAATAAGTTAAGTAAGCTTCTTAAGTTTAAAGTGTTAATTTGGAAGCATTTAAGTCAGTTTATGCAAATTTGGGTTAAAATGCACATTCTGATAAAGTATAGGGACCTTGTGTGTAATTAATCATAAAAGATGATTAAAATATGTCTGTTTATTATAGAGTGAAAGTCGGGTAGTGGGAAAGATTCACTTTGCTGGGATCGACCGCTTTTCTGTTTATAAGGTAAGGGGTTTAACTTTCTTAACATGCAATGCAGATTTTTCTCCATCCGTATTAGGTTAGTTAAGGGCTAGTACTCGGGTCGAGGGTAGGGCCCAGTGACTCTCGGGACTAGTCACATGGTAGGATAACGGTATGCAAGACTTTTATCATATCGGTTTATCATATCGGTGATCGACAACGGATCAAATTTTCTGCATTATTTGGATATTAGTCACTTTGTGACTATGACAGTTATTAGGGGCCGTACATCCTATCGTTGGTACCATATGAATTCTGACCCTTCTGTTCGGTGAGCGTAATAAGCCACCGTGGGTGCTGTCATTCTGGGATTATCTTTTATACTAGAGGTCGGGGACCATCCATACGGGACTGATCCAAAAATGTCCGACGGGACTTCTGATTATTGCATATCATGTCATCTGCATTTCATATTCTTGTAATATCTAGGATTGTATATCTGCTAGTCCACTACATACTAACCCTTTTCTGCAGGCAAAAATGTTTTCAAAATTTTTATCTGTTATCTGTACCTACCATCTTACTGAGTTCTTTCGATGACTCACCCCCACATTATTAAACATTTCAGGAGATTCGGAGAAACGACCTGTGGAGTAGATTCCTGCAAAGGTCATACTTCTGATTCTGTTATTTTAAGGTACTTAACCGCTTTCATTAGTGGTTTCTGATTCTGTTTGGGGGTAGTCTCGTCAGACTCATTCTGAGATCTGTCTGTTTAAATATTTGTTATGTCTGACTTTTAACTCCTATTTATGTTTAATAGCAGCAGCAGTATTGTAGCTTGGTGTGTCTATCACTCAAGCATCAAGGTATATTTCCTGCATTTTGGACTCTGGCTCTGTAGGCGTAGACTGCATATAGACAACATTTATGTTTTGCTATTCTTTTGATATTCTAGTATGTATATTTATTCTCGGGGAGTTCTAGCCCAACGAAGTGGGCGGGGCTCCCTTATGTTGTACCTATATCTGCATGTATAACTGTGGGCGCGATTATCCGAATAACCACTAACGTGTCTCGGGTGCAGGTTTAGGCCTAGTAAAATGTCTTAAAAACTGTAAACATGTTAGAAACCTTAAAAAAAGAGGAAATTTTTTTGAGGGCCGGGGTTTCGGGATGACCAACCTTTTTAAGTATTCGACATCACCGACCGTCGCTCGGTTCCCCGACATCCGCTTCCGTAACAAACGCTTCCGCCGCGCCGGGAACGGGTGTGGTGGTGACAAAATATGTTTTTAAATGGCAATTTCACTCACTATTTATTTATTTATACTTTAGTGGCACATATTGTATGCCACTAAATGACATTTTATTTGTAGTGTGCTTCATTTAGGAATAAGAGAGTATTACTCTTATGACCCAGACTTTCGTCCGTGTTACAACTGAAGAGATTTAAAAGATAAATGACTAAAGTGTAAATAAGTAGAAAACTGAGATAATATTTTAGGAATATTAAAGAATTAAAACTGAGATCGGGAGAAAAGAACTGATAAAAGATTGAGTGATTTAACTGAGAAGAATCTATAACGGGTGACTCGTTTGTAAATATTTCAAAATTAGGATGATAGGTTGGTAGAAAATGACTGAAATAAAAGAAAGATGACAAATGGGGTTCTTTTGTAAGTTTAGTAAACGTTAGAGGACTTATTAAATTATTATTTAATATATTAGAGATACAGATCAGGATGGAATTTTGGGATCCTTCTTCATTCTTCTTTTCCTCTGTTCGATGCGAGCTGGGCTGGAGAAGGGCGAGCGAGCAGATGAGATGGCTGATGTCGCGACGATGGGCACGGCGCGACGCGGAGGATGCCGGCGAGCTTGCGGACTACTTTCTACGGAGCGATGGGAGATCAGGATGGGAAATCGACTCTGGATTCTTCTTTTGGATCTTCTTCGTGTGGAACAGGGGGGGAGCAGGACGGACCGGACTTGGAGACGATCGAGCTGACGTTGGTCGATTCGAAGAGCTCGTCGACGGAACAGGGCGGAGGCGGCACCGGGATGACTTCCGATTCTTCTTCTGACTTCTCTTCATCGCCTCGACACGAGCTGGGCGATCGAGGCGAAGCGAGAGCTCGAGGAGGCGAGCTGGCCAACCTTCTTGGTGTCACCGGTGGAGCAACGATGGATGGACCGGCACTTGGAGGCCCTATTTCTACCTCCAGGCTACGACGGGAGGGAGTCAAAAGAACGTCTGGAGCTTCTTGCGATTCTGCCTCGACACGAGAGTGAAGCTTTTGGGAGTCTTCGTCCCTTTCTTGCGACGCTAAACGGTGGAGATAGGCGGGCGACGGTGAGGCTCATGGCACCGTGGGTCGGCGGCGTGTGCGAGGAAGACTGTGACCACCGAGCAGTTCGGGCAGTTCCAGATATTTGGCAGGTTTCTGATGAACATTGAATTATCCAAGAACTGTACATTTTATGTTGTTAAATACAGAGAAGAAATAGACGTGCACAACTACTGAATGTCAGATTTCAGAACTATGATTTGAGTATAAATGATGCATGATGGAAGAAGAGATCCGCAAGGTTTAGAGTATCTTGACCTTGAGCTATGATGGACTCTTTTAAGAACTAGCATTGAGTAATACAACTCGTAAACTTAAAACACAACACTGGTATTAATAATAGGGAAAACAGTTGGTAATATTCCCTAAGACATTATTACTGAGAAACATGTTGAAGTTATACACTTAACGACTGTGAGCATTTGTGGTAATGAAGATCAGATAAATAATTGTAAAATATGAAGACTAAAATAATATGCCACTTTACCTCTGGCTTGCAAGACACATTCAATATAACAACTGAATCATTGTTACATTATCACATGACAACAATATTGTCGGGACCCTAATGACTAGGAGTTCAAGGAAGTAAACACTAGAAGACTAAACACTGAATTGGGACCACACTATGAGCTGTAATTACAATGTGAAGCATCCCAAACAGGTGGAAATAACAATAGAAGCTAGACTAGTTTGCCGAGTCAGGGTCAACACTTCTTTCTGGTGGGGGCCGCCACCCCCCTGTATGTCCCTTGAACTCTTCTCTCTTTCATTACTTACTTGCAAGTTATTTATAATTGAATTATTACTTGCTTAAATATGATATCATATATTTCATATAAAACTTGCAAGGAATCTGGCTATGATCATGAACTAGAGAGAAGGTCGGGATGAACACCTGCAGCTGTGCAACTGAATGACTATAACAAAGAAACCCTTGGAGGACCTCGACACTATTTACTTGTATTATGTTCTTTATTTCTTTATTTCTTTCTTACTTTGGAATTAAACCCACTCTGAACCTCAGGTCATGTCTGGATTGCTCACAGTTCTTTTGTGAACTTTGTTTTTAAAACCTTTTAATTGGTTTTACGAAAGATATTGTGAGTTGTGAAACGTCGTTCATCGGAGTTTAAGTGTTGTGGTTGCAGAATAACAGGTAACTTTCTGCTAACCATTTTCTTTTGCAGATTTCATAATTGTCAATGTTATCACATTCTACTATCTTATATGATGCATGACTAATTTGTCTTGCAAAGTAAATTTCATGAACAGAATGTGAAAAAGCAAGAGGAAAC
>JBBYHH010674921.1:0-10272 GCA_038382905.1 Daphne laureola
AGAGCAGTTGATGTGTTGAGCTATTTGAAACAAATGGATGGTTGCTACCCAAATGCTTGGATTGCATACAAACTTTTATTAACTATACATGTTACTGTTGCAAGTGCTGAAAGAAGTTTTTCGAAGTTAAAGTTGATCAAATCCTATCTTCGATCAATTATGTCACAAGAAATATTAAATGGTTTGGCTATATTATCAATTGAAAAGAAGTTGGCGGAAAAACTTAAATAATCATGTTTAATTAACACTTTTGCTTCCAAGAATGCAAGAAGAGTAGTTTTTGAGTAACATATATTAATATTTGTAATTTTCATATTTTTGTTTCAAACATTATAAAATTTTATTATTATTGAAAATTTTATTGTTATATTGTAACATACATATTTTTAAAATAAAAGATTATATAAATATAAATTTAATAAGAGAGCCCGATTATTATTTTTACTTCGAACCCCAAAAATTACATGTGTTTGTTCAGATCACATACAAAAAGCTAGCCCTCCATGAAAGAAGAACACAATGACTACACAAAAAGCTGCCTGCTTTTCCTACCACGTTTCTCCTAACTTAATTCTCCTCCTTTGTACAAGAAAACTTTGCAAAACCCTCACAACTAAAACAAATATATATATGAGCAATGGATGTCCTTCCCAAACACCAAATGCTGGACAAACAATCATCTTACCAGATCTTTCGATATCAGATACCGGAAACTGAAATTGTGGGGGATCCACTCGATGCTCTTTCGCGGTTTCCCCACTTGGCATTTCTTGAGACTCCTGCGTGAAGGTTCCGGCAAAGCCTCCTGGACCATCTCAAGGACACCAGCTGGACACAAGCTCGTGTCCTTGGCGAATGACTCGATGATTTTCGGTAGCACAATCTTTTGGTCTTTACGTATGCCGAATGTAGCACGTATGTACTGTTCTTTCGCTCTCTCGAGTTCTTGATGGACTCCTTTGGCCGTGTATACTCGAACCTGAGAAACAGAGAGAGGTTAAAACAAGATTAGAACTTCCTCAAATGTTCATGATCCGAAAATCAAAACGTTACAACTTCCTTGAGTGTCGATGACATACCGCAGGGTCAGAATGATTCCCCGAGCAGAGTGCGAAATGCAAAAGAGGTTCGGGATGATCAATTGCATATCGCAGCCGTTCATCTCCGGTCTTAAACTTAGACTTTGAAGGAATTAGCAAACGAAGCCACTAAAAGCAGAAGAGAGAGAGCATCATCAGCATCAAACTCGAAACACAAATGAAGAAACTACAAAAAGAGGAGTCTTGATATCTACCTGTCCTGGTCTAGACATCCGGCAGCCAAGAATAGCACTTTGCATTGTGTCCGCGCTGATGGTGTGGCCACTGACGTTATACGCAGCCTGATATCACATACAAAACGGTTACGTAAGAATGTCGGATCTGAACTTCAACAGAGAAGTGAAAGGGATACTCACCTTTAACAGCAGAAAGAGTCTCTTGATGTTATTCTGCGGGATTCCATAAGCCAGATATGCCTATTAAACCAGAAAAATAAATGGGATGAGATTGTTATTATTATTTATCACAGGTAAACATTTCGATATACCGATATAAAGCTCTGTAAACAAATCAAGTACATGCATCACAAGTGCGTTGTGTATGTTGATCCAGAACGCTAGCTTCTCCTTGTGTTCCAGCTTTGAAGGATCAACTTGTTCCAATTGTGAGATTAATGACCTGTGTCAAGGTAACAGAAACGGTGAAATTCGCAACCAATGAGCGAAGAACGTATCTTACAACGCAACTGCATCGATCAAAGGATGGCTCACTTGAAATTTTGTAGCAATGACTCCACATCATTCACTTTCTGGTTATCTCTGTAGATCCACGGAACCTCAACCATGGTGCTGTATGGCCCGCTGAACTCTTTCAGTCCATCGACATGGAAAGGGTTATCTAGCTTCACATCAAAAGATGAACTATTTCTGAAGCCCGGGCTCCATAGATCATATTGCTCGTGCGGGGAACATATGCTCATCGATGACATGGATGAATTCGGGGATGATAAGCCATTATGGATTGAAGGAGGGTCCATCAGCTTGCAGTATATAGCCGACATGCACTTTATCATATCCTCAGATAGCTTATTTGGTGTCTCCGGAACATGGTCTGAAATCCGAGTTCCTAGATGTTCCGCCAAACTGATTATGTTCGATGTACTCTGAGAATACTACAGGGAACCAATACGCAACATGATCAACATTTTATGGAGAGCAACTGAACAAAGAAAGGTTTAAGCTCAAAAAGTTACCTCCGACATGGACAATGGTTGAGAATGGCAAGCTCTTAAAGCTTTTCCAAAAGAATCTTCGGGAGATATCTTATTCGAAGAGCGTTGTGATAGTGTGGAATGACATCGGTGCACGCCAGAGTCCACGAATCTTTCCTCTTGAAGAATGCCGGACTGCTTGCGTGGGGTGTCAAGTGACTGAACATCTGATTTAGTGGCACAAGTTTCTTGTTTTGCAACAGACTCGGGTTCAGAAAAATCCAGGACTCTAGGTCTCAGGGTAGATAATGAAGACTGATACTTTTCATCCTTTTTAGAAGGAGAGACAGAAGATACTTGTTGATCAAACGCTTTCCGGTATAGGGAGAGTAGATACTGTTCAAGATACACAACTTCCAACTCTAGCACCGCAATTTCCCTAATCAATTCCGTTGCAGGCTGGAAATTAAAGAAAATGGAGTTAGAACATAGGAGGAACCAGCAAACTACCTACCGAACCTTGAGAAGAAATTTGAAAATACTATCATGAAAAATTATTGCTCATATTTTGGTCTTATAGAATGTTACATTTACCTACTATATTTACATTAGCTGTATCTATCTACACATTGGACTACAAATACACCTGTTAAACATGAATGCGGCAACTTTTCTTCTAACTACATGGAACCGAAGCAGTTCACTCCCAAGTCCCAAAACTATCTTAACCCCAAACCTCGAAACGATAGCCCATTGCTATTCTCCTTGATCAACTCTTTCGATATGATTTGAACTTGATCATATCCTCATCTCTTAATCCTACGACATCACAAACGCATTATCAACACTGTTCTGCCTATGGCCTACCTGAAACTCCCATCTCAGAACTTCTCACCTCGTTCAATCACTTCAGTACTTGCCATTGAAATTTCACCAATTATTGTGCCTATTTCTGATCCTTCATTGGTCAGCTTCCCTCTCTGATCTATCAATATAAACTAAGTATCTTTTTGTCCTTCATTTCCAAGTTAACTCAAAATGTCCATGGAAGAAGTGCATCCTTCGCCGAACAATATTACATATGAGTTCAGATAAACCAGTCTTTTCAAAATTATCGGTTAAGCTATCTTCATTCCCCAAAACAATTTCTAGATGTTTTAAAATTAAACTTTCCCTTCATTGTTTCTCTCTACTTTTTTTTCACAAATTTTCTCCCATTTACTAAAGAATACACCCTAAGCCATCAAAAGTTGAAAATAACAGATCATGAAATACCTTGGATACCACTGGCACTGTCATGTCAATTTTATTTACAAAGGATGAACTTTTGCAGCCTAAAGCCATTTCCAGAGCACGACGAACCTCAAACTGATCTTGTAATCTATTCTCGAGCTGTGAAATCTGCAATGTGAAGGAAAAAAGGTGCCAAAAAACATTAACTATTACTAATGGGTGAATTTAGTGATAAGTGTGGTCTAATTACAACTTGTGGAAGATAAAAGGTGCCGAACCGAAATGAATCTGGGAATATCTAAGTGAGTCAACAATCTTGTAGCAATATTCGTACCTCCTGCTGCAAAGAACTCTGAATGTCAGTTGCAGTAGACCCTTTCTTCTTGAATTTTTCGCTATCAGTTTTGCACTTCATGTCCTGATATCAAGAAGAAACTCAGATACTATAGTTTCTGGCAAAGAATGTGCACATATGTGCCAGTTTAATCAAAGTAACAATGCCTTTGAAAAACAAAAATCAGACTGATTATCATTATCTCAACCAAGGTTCAAATGAATGATTTTTAGTCTCTGAGTTTAAGGTGCAAGTATGTTTGGATTCAGCAGAGGCAGTATGTACAATGTAGAATCTGTGTCACTAACCAATCTGTTTTCCTCAGTCTTCTTCTTGTCAGGAAAACTGCAAACAAAGACACAAATTTGGAGCAAAATTCAGTAGTTGAAACCACTTTAAGCAACTGAGTAACCACTGCCATTGTAAAATCTCATGAGACATGAAAATTGTGTGAAAGATTATCCTGAAGTTTCCTCTTGAATATCATGAAAATATAAAAACCCAGTCTTTAGAACACAAAATCTTTACTTTTGAAGAAATGTTAGAATGGCGTGAGTAACAAACTAAAATTCATTACAAAAACAAAAAAAACAAAGACAATTAAGCAACCAAGACAATTAAGTTACCTCTTTGAACGCTTGTGTTTCGTGGCCATTCCAAACAAATTTCTTTCTCCCTCGCTCTGGAACCCCATTGCTGAGATAAAAAATCAAAAGGAGACGATTTTGAAAGGTGAAATCTTGTACCAAGGGGAAGAAACAGGAAAATTTGGAAAAGAAACATTACCAATTGAGGAAGAAGAAACAAACCCACTTAACGAAACAGGCCAATGGAGTTTACAGCAGCTAAGAAAGAAAAATCAACTCTCAAAGCCTTCATCCACGTGAGCTAACAAGCACAGATTGCAGCAAATCCCCAGAAGTGGCCATTTCACTGTTCAAGAGTCTGAGTCTGAACAGAAAGTTAGCGACTGTGAAGTGTGATGTGAAGAGCAACGCGCTTTGGCCTAAAAACCCGCAAATACGGCCAAGCAAAGATGACACCTTTTAGCTTTTGACCAGTGAGCCTTGTCTTTGAAGAGACGCAGCGGGGTATAAATCAGCCAACTTTTTGCAATGAGAGCTTTTGCTTGCATTAAAAGATGCAAAGCATAAGCTCCCCCTTCGGCCTTTAATGGAGGAAAGGGGGAAAAGGGTTTCAGAACAGTGGGCTTGAAGGTCAAATTTTGCCAAAGTAGACAAATTTCAGGCAGGGAGACAAATAAAAACACGAATTTGAAAGACCAAGTAGTAGTGGTACTTAAATGGGAAGTTAGGTGAAGAAATTAACTACAATTTCTCTACTATTGAGTGATTGGGAATGGGAGGAAGGGCATCTCTTTCTCTTCTACACATTCTTTTGTTTTGTTGGGAAGCTAGTGGGAGTTGGTGACCGTCTCTCCTGCCTTGTCTCTTGCTGCTGTTCATTGAAAGATTTGGCAACATCCTTTCATGTCCTTATACCAAAAGTGTCTTCTTTTAATAGAAAATGAATATACCATAAGTGTTTAATAAGATGGTATTTGAATAAGTGTTTAAAATAACTGTTCATAATATTTTACAAGAAAAAGCAAATGAATTTTGAAAATTGAAGGATGGTTTTTTCATAAATTTGAGAACTTTCTCTATGAAAGAACGCAGCTTGAATATTTCCTATTCATATGTAAGTGGAAAGTCTATGATTGTTATGGCTTAAGTTGTGTTTTTTGCTTAAACTTTTGAAGAAAAATGAGATTTTTTTTTTAATTAATTTGAAAGATGTTAGAGGAAAAGATTGAATAAAAAGTATGATTTGCTAGATTTTTCATGGGGTTTTGATGAGTAGAAAACATGAAACTTTATCAAGATTTAACATTTAGTACAAGAAAATCACAAACTATCACATGTAATTTTTTTTTTTTTTTGGTATAATCAAAGACTTCCCCCAAATTTGAAAGTGGCTTATCAGATGAATCAAGAACACACATGTAAAGTCCAAATGTATGTAGCCAAGGGAAGTAAGGTTTGAAGGAAAAGCAAGGAAGGGGTCACAACACAACCTCAAAAGGGATGAAAGTATAGATGAGGTTTAAAGGTGTCATTGGATACTTAAAAGAGAATGAAGGTTTTTGGGAGGTTTCTCTTTGTCTAAATTTGGGACCTTTTTAGTTTCAATTTGCCCAAAACCCAAATTGTCCTTCACTATCAACGAACTACCGTTTGTCTTAGAATCACATCATTAAAATATATATGCTCATGGGGCTGACCTTTTAACAAAGGATACAAAAGAAAGAAAACGGCCAATGTAATGTTACTTTCTTTTCTGGAACCAAAAGTTCCTTTCATCGCTGCAATGAGACAGAAGTGAGAGAGCTTTGGAGGATTCAAAATTGGAACTTTTTCATTGATTTAAAATTGGAAGAAAAAAAAATGTGGAAAATTTAGATTTTAGTAGTAGATTATGAGAATATATGAATTATTTAATTTTATATATTTAAAATTTTATAATAAAATAATTATAAATGGGACAAATATAAAAATGGGCACCTTTTATGAAGAAAGGTCAGCTGATTGGAAGTGAAAATAGTTATGGTAATGAGATTCCAGGGTCAGGTCAACAGCAAGTCTCTTTGGGACTTTTGAGGTCTTCTTTTCACCTCTTTTTTTGGCTTCACTAAACTAAAGTGAAAACGTTGAATAATCACCACCATGTAATGCTCCAATTAAAAGGGCCTCACAACTTTAATTAAAGTACGTAATTTGTTACACACGAGGACTATAACAAGCTATCAAAGACATAGAGCATTACTATGCTTGTTTATATAATTTGGAACTCCTTTTATTTCAAAGTGCTTCAAATGTTTAAAAATATTTGTTTCAATTAACTAACTATAGTGTTTTAAATATATATTTTTTGGGGAATTTCAAAACGGCTGCATGCAAATCTTGATTATCTGTAAGCTAGCGTCCTCCTCAACGGTTGCGCCTCTCAGTGTCCTCCTCGTCTTCTCTCTCTCACGTTCTCGTTCTGCTCGCTTTGTGATGGAAGCTATTGATTGATGCTCGTTTTGCACAACTCGCGCTCTCCCGTGAATAAGAAAAAGTTGTGGTGGCTCTAACTGGTGCGATCGTCCGTCGGCCCGACGACAATTTGATGGGATATGGGGACTTCTTGCCCCACCCCGCATCGTGAAGGGATGGTTCCGGAGTAGTTTGGGTATTGGACCAGCTCTTTCTACTCCAGTTATGCTATTTTGATATGTTCGAATGCTATGTTTGTTTTCAGTTCATATTTTTATGTTATTCCTGCTTTGTTGGTTTTCTTTAACTTTTGCTTTGCAGATGCTATCTCTTTGTTTGATAGATCACATTTTGTTAACACACTCATAGTGAGATAACATGGGTTCCATGAGAGCCTAATTGGAGTATCGTGGTTGAGATTGAAGATGTATATATTTCTTCGCTATGGTTTTATATGCTTTGTTAATCCTGTTGTCTTGTAGCATTTTTTGGAACTTGGCATGTCAATAAGTGATTTCTCTCGTGATTCAAGCTTTTAGATTTCCTTCTAGTAGTTATTACTTTGTTTTAGGCTTTTCTATATTGTTTCTATTTCTACGAATTATGTTGTGAGGGGATGATCATATTGATACTCCATTGTCCCAATAATTTTTTAAAAAAATCTATGACTATTTTTAGGATGATCGACTTAGGATGCATGGAGTAGTTTATAATTTTGTAGATTGCAAAATTGAATAGTTTTTTAAAATAAAATTTGTTGTATTGGAGGGGTTAACTCTTTTTTATTTATTTATTTAAATAAATAAATAAATAAAATGAGACTCATGATTGAGAGTGATGAAAGGTAGTCTTACTCCCACAATCAAAGCGGTATGAACGTAGCTTCCATTGAATATTTGTTACTTCATCATCTCATAAAAATTATAATATTATGTTTTTAATATTTAATTTATAATTTTGTTTCTTTAATATGTTGATATAGAACGTCAAATAATTTATATGTATATGTTAAATAAATATATCTAACTTTTAAATATATTTTTTAAAATTAATTTTAATAAAAAAAATTATTAAAAATTAAGTTAAATATAAAATAAAAAATTAAATATCTCAATTTTTACGGAAGGGAGGTAATATCAGATAGATAAGCCAAAAGACAAATAGCTTCAATAAATTGGTTTTGATCAAACCAGGCCATTGTTGTCTTATACTGATCACAAGAGTCCTTAATTGGTTTTCTTTCTGGCGCCATTTGATCTCAACGCACGCTTCAAAGTTTACTGTCCCAATAAATTAACAAATGAAACTTCTATTTCATCTTATTACCAGTCGTGGATCAATATTCCAAATTCAACATGGGTACTCACTTGATGCCAAAACAGTGCTAGACTTCCAAGGAAAATAAATCCAAAAATTGGTAAGTGGAGAGAATATTCAAATGAACTTAAGAACCAGGATTTACTTTAGCCATTATTACCATATAGTCTTTTGTTTTGAATTGTGTTGATTCATTTATTTTAGTCCTTAAACTATAAAACGTGATGATTCAGTCACTTAACTATGTATTGTCAAGCACTTTACATCTTTGATCGTATCAATGTGAGTTGACATTAGGGAAAATGTCTATTATGATCCTAGATCTTTCTAATCTATACCCAAAATACCTAAACCTATCAAATTTAATAGAATTATCATCTTCTTACACAGTTTGGGTTTTCTGGGTGGGTGAGTAAGGTTGAACAGAGGAGTAAAGTTGTCCACTACAACCCTTTGAAGTTTTGAACTTAGACATTTACAATCTAATACTTTAAATTCTTACAAATATGTCATCAATCTGTCAAACAAACTAACAAAGATTAGAGTCTCATTGATTGAATTATTGAGTTAAGGGACTAAAGTGTTTGAACTTATATAGTTGAGGGATTGAATTGACACGTTTTATAATTCAGGGACTAAAGTGCACGAGTTAACATAGTTCAAGAAACTATTTGATAATAAAGTTAAATGCGATAGTTTGTTCTTTTAACAATTCAAATAAGAGTAACAAATTAGGATGAGTTTGCATAATCGATGTATATATATTTTTCATCCAATGTGATTTTCAGTAATTGTATAAAGTTAAGACTAGTCATAAATTAGAGATTTAGACGATTGAACAAACTGGTAAAAAAATGTATAAGAAATAACAAAGTGGTGTAAATGCACAATCTAATTAATGTACCAATATTTATCTATAGTAACAACTTCCATAAATATATAATACCACCTCACACTAAAAGAATGAAATAGGATAATGTCATGTAAATAAAAAAAATGTAAGGGTCAATATGTAATAAGAATAAAAATTGAAATTAAAAACATATTTATTCCATTTAATAGACCAAAAGAAAAAAATATGAAATGACTCAATACTAATACTATTTGTTCGGTACTATTCATCTAGGGTACATTTTCCTTAAGTATATAGAAATATACTAATAAAACAATAATACACATTTCCAGTCACTGAGATTTTCTACAAAACCTGTCAGATTCCTCTAAACCCTAGATTAGGTTGGATGCATGCGGATCGATGTGTCCCAATCGAATGGGAAGCGATTAACAGGGTTTTAATACAGTTTAATTTCAACAACTTCTGAATGGTTGACTGACCATATATACATATAAGATCTTGCAGAGGCTGACACGATATATGTTTTTATATTACTAATTTATAGATTATATTACCATGAAAATTAGTTTGAGTTGGTAATTATAACTATCTTTTGCATTTGTTGAACTGAAGGCATAAAATAAGACAAATTAATCGTTGATGAGTCCAAACTAAAATTTTTCAGCTCGCACTTCGTTGCGGGTTTTAAATCCAACAATGCAAAATGAAAAGGAGTATATAAAAAATGAGTAAAAATAAGAAAATAGGGTTAATGGAATATATTGGAACAGAAAAACAATTAACATTTAAATGATTAAGAAAATCAAATGACTAAACTGCAAAATATTTTATATATAGAAACCAAAAAACTAAGAAAAGAATAGGCTCTTAATTGGAAAAGGAAAGAAATAGTATTACTTTGATTAAGGTTGTGATGGAATACATTGATTTTTTTCATTTTTTTTTTATACAAAATGATCTTCATTCACTAGTAAACAACCATAAACTGGATAAATAAATTAACCGGGAACAAGTTACGATGATATTTAAAGCTCTCAGCATAAGATGAGCTATGAATAGAACTAACATCACAGCAACTAAAAGTTAAAAGAGATGCCAAAATAGTATGAAAGTCTCTATTGTCCAAACGGCAAATAAAGAAATTTGTCCAACATTTAAAGAAAAAATCAAATAAAAATAATAATAGAATCACCAATGAAATAGAATAGCAATGCCAATAATTGGTGTAATGACTCAAGTAATGC
>JBBYHH010675032.1:0-10271 GCA_038382905.1 Daphne laureola
GCTTCGTATTCGGCCACGTTATTCGTAACTGGGAAAGTGAACTTGATAGATCGGGTAACTTTCAAGCCTTCGGGCCCTTGAAGCACTAGACCAGCCCCTTGTTTCTCTTCTCCTGAGGCCCCATCTACATAAAGCGTCCATACCGGTTCATCCATAGTTTCGGGGGTTGTGTCTTCTGATTTGAAAGGTAGTTCTGCTATGAAGTCGGCAAGTGATTGTGCCTTGATGGATTTCCTTGATTCGTATATAATGTCATATTCTGACAACTCAATGCACCATTTAGCCAATCTTCCCAAATGATCTATTTTTCTCAGAATATCTTTGATCGTTGAGTTGGTCCGGATAATGATACTGTACCCGAGGAAGTAAGGTTTAAGCCTTCGGACGGACAATATGAGTGCGTAAATGACCTTTTTGAGTGTCGGGTACCGAATCTCTGCTCCATGTAGGGATTTACTGACATAATATACGGGCCATTGATGTCCGCGGTCATCCTCTTGGACTAAGACTGAACTCACAACTTTATGGCCAACCGCGAGGTAAACGATCAGGGGCTTTCCTTCGGTTGGTTGTCTTAGTGTTGGCATCTTCTCTAGGTATGTTTTTATCTCTTCCCATGCATTTTGGCATTCAGTGCTCCATATGAAGTTGGCCCTCTGGGGAGCCTTCTGTTCTTTGGTTAGCTTCTCCCTTTTTTTGACCCCGATCCATCCGGGTTCAGCTTCTTCCTTCACCAATAATTTGAAGAAGGGTCTGCATTTGTCACCGTACCTTGATATGAACCTACTCAGGGCTGTTATTCGCCCGAGCATTCTTTGCACGTCTTTAATGGATGTTGGAGTTTTGGTGTTCCTGAGAGCTTCTATCTTTGCGGGGTTGGCGTCTATACCACTTTCGGATACCATGAACCCGAGGAACATTCCTGCTTTAACCCCGAATACACATTTGTCTGGATTGAGCCTCAGTCGATACTTTCAAAACCGTTGAAAAACTTCTTCTATATCCCGGACTAGGTCCTCATCTTCCTTGCATTTGATAATGATGTCGTCCACATAGACTTCCAGATTGCGGCCAATTTGGTCCATGAAGATCCGATCCATGAGCCTTTGGTATGTGGCACCGGCATTTTTGAGCCCGAAGGGCATTCGTTTGTAGCAGTGAATACCGGAGTCACTGATGAAAGATGTTTTGTCCTCATCCGCGGGATTCATTCGGATTTGGTGATACCCGCTGTAGGCGTCCAGGAAACTAAGTCGTGCGTGCCCTGTTGTGGAATCCACAAGTCGGTCTATCGGCGGGGTCGGATATGAGTCCTTCGGGCAGGCATCATTTATGATTGTGAAGTCGATGCACATGCGTAGCTTGTCGTTGTCTTCCCTGGTGGAGACCACGGGGTTTCTTATCCATTCGGGATATGTAGCCTCTCTGATGACACCCACATCAAGTAATTTGGAAATTTGTTCTTTGATGAAGGCTCGCTTGATGGGAGCGTTTGTACGCTTCTTTTGTTTTATCGGCCTTGCGTTCGGGTTCATGCAGAGATTATGTTGGATTATTTTCGGGTCGATTCACTCGGCAAATAGGCAAACAGATCTTTATTGGACTGAAGCAAACTTACAACTTTTGCTTTGCTTCCCGAGGGAAGGTTTTTTGCTACCCGGGTTAACCTGTCTTCGGTTAGCATAACATCTTCAGTAGTTAGGTCATCATTTTCTGCTGGTTCAGGATTGTCAGCCTCTGTGTTCAAGTCGTAGCCTTTTGGGGTCTTCTGGCTTATGGCCATTACATCTTTTGCCTCCTTTTGGCTGATGTATATGGAAGCGTCGCCTTCATCTGTCTCGAATGTCACCGTCAGGTATTTGACGTCGCTTCTCAAATGGATCGCCCCTTGGGTTTCTCTCCCGATTATGGCGTTGTACGCCGATGGAACATCGATGACCAACCATTTGATCATCAAGCTTGTGTATCTAATCTCCCCTTCTGGGCCTGAACCCATGAACATAGTTGGTAGCTCAATACATTCGAGGATAGGCAGTTCCTCGGGTCCCACTCCGTATCTTGCGGTCTTGACCGAGGTAAGTTTGTTGGACTTGAGATTTAGTCCCTTGAATGTCCTCCCGAATAGTACGTCTGCATTTGATCCATCATCACAAAGGACTCTTTTGACATCCACAGTTTCGATTCTTACAGTGATGATTATGTGATCATAGTGCGGGACCCTCACTTCTGTGCCATCGGCCCTTCTCACCTTATCCGATGGACTTCCATAGCTGAGGGATGCGACCTCTCTAGCGTTCCGTTTCCTTTCACTTGACCCGAGGGTTGTGGTGATGCTGCTGATCATCCGAGTGACCTGTCCAGGGGATTTTCTTCTTCCTCTTTTTTCTTGTTCGGGCTCTTGATAGCCGGCTTTATCCTTCCCTTGGGATTCCTTATCCTTGACTGAAGGCATCTTTAGGTATTCGGCTAGAGAGCATTTCTTGATCAAATGTTCAATGTACCTTTTCACCTGGTAACATTTTTCGGTGTCGTGGCCGACGTCCCGATGAAATTGGCAGTACTTCATTTCGTCCCGCTTGGCACCTTGGGGCATTGCCCTTGGCCAACTTACGTTCCCTTCCCTTTTGAGTGATGTGAGTATGGTTGTTCGGGATCTGGTGAGGGGGGTCAGTGAGATAGGTTTTATGAATTCTTTCCGGTGTTCCCTCCATCCGTCTGTTCCTTGAGAGCTTTGGTTCCCTCTTCTCTCTTCCGTACGGTATTCGCGACCATCCTTTTGTTTAGGCTTTGCTTCCCGCTGGGAAAGCAATTCTTGGGCTATCATGTGCTCGTGTGTCACCGAATACATTACTTTGACCGAAGACGGGTTCTTTCGGGACAGCTCATAGACAAGTCTTGAATTGGGCAGTAACGCTTTTACGAACGCCATGATGCGTATATTTTCAGTGAGGTCGGAGGCATGGATAGCCTCTTTGTTGAATCTCTCCACAAACTCCTGAATGCTCTCACTCAGCCTTTGTTTGATATCGAACATCTGGATTGCCCGCTTTGTTGTCCTTTTGCTCTTGATAAAGTGGGTCATGAACTTGGTAGCGAGATCCCTGAAAGAAGAAATCGAGTTCATCGGCAACGCGTTGTACCAATTAGAGGCTGGACCCCCGAGGGCTACTTCTAGACACTTGCACAAAGTGGTCTCATTTGCGCCTTTAAGCTCCATGAACCTCTTGTACTTCTAAATGAATGCGTCCAGATCTCTCATACCATTGTATACTTCCAGTGGGTGCGGGAGGTTGAATAACCTTGGCATCTGGTTTTCCCGGATCCTTCGAGTAAACGGCCCGCCTTCATTTGTCACGTCTCACGGCTTTACTTCCGAAGTCTATCATGAATTCCGTTCCAGTTCTTCTAACCTTAGGGTTAGTTGTCTGATGACCTCATCCCTCGGGTCTTCCCTAGCTAGACGATCGTGCCTCAGGGATCTTTGTCGATTCCTTGGTGATCGGGATCTATATTCTCTTCTACCTCTTGGGGAAGGGTCATTGATAAGCTCCAGACTTGGAGTTCGGGACCTCCTGCGATGGGATCTATGAATGGATCAGGAGGAGGTCGATCTACGCTGAGAGTGTTTCTGGCGCTGAGTTTGTTTCTCTTCAACCATTACCATCCTGATGGTTCTTATTAAGGCAGCATCAGGAGCATTGGGTGTTGAATCTTCTTCTTGTCTGAAGTTGCTTCTATCCAGGCTCGACTCAGCTCTGAGGTGAGCTAGATCTTGGGTCGCACCGATAGAAGTACCATCGGTAGTACTCCTGATCTGAACCTTCAGTGAATGGGTCCTCTGGTCCAGGTCATGTTTCCAGGGGATGGGATGCCCCTACCAACTATTTTCCGTTGGCTTTCTCTAGAGGGTCACCGCCGTTCGCACAGACGGTGCCATTTGGTGGCGGTTCCATGGTCGGAACCTTCATGTCTTTGTGTCTCTACCGCCTGGTCTTGATTACAATCAGCTCTGTATCCATGTTTCATTGAGGTAGCCTGCGCAATAGACAAAATCTATAAACCGCACTGGTGTTATCCTGGTAGAGGGTCCTCCGATGCTTAAGTCAGTAGTGTTTTGTAGAGTGAGAATGCACCAAGATCTAAGAAGAGTGAATAGTTACCTTAAATGTTGGAATGATGTAAGCTTATATAGTCTTGACTAATAGAGTGGCACATCCGTAATATTCTGAGAGGAAAGAGGCGGTTGGGTGTCAGATGACATGTGGCATATATGTCCTGGATGCATGTCCTCGGGTTTATAATGTCCTGAGGGCATGACTTCGGGTTTCGCATATTGGTGTTCGGGTACTATGCCCTCAGATGTTTTAAATGGGTCCTCTTTCCCGGGCTTCTGACTCAAGCGTTTTTTAGATATATGGGCACTTTTTGGGCCTTGGATCCTTGGTTTAGGCCTACCGGCCATCAAGGGCAAGGCCACCACTGTAGTAGTACCAATCTGTCAGTAGTGTAGGAGGCGTCACGGGGGTCAGGTATGCTTCAGGTTGGCAGGCACCTGCCTGAGGTGTGGAGCGACTGACCATTGGCTCAAGAACTGTCCGTTGACGAGCACACAAGATGCTCAGGGTCAGCCCAGGGTACAGCAGCGTGGCCAACCCAACACTATTCAGGGACACAGAATAGCACAAGGAGGCTTGAAAGCTCCGTAGCAGAAGTTGTAGATTACAGCAGGACCACGATAGCCTGCTTCAGGATGGGTATTTTAGGTCGAGCAGGCTTGGACATCGCAGGGAGGAGCGTTAGCAGGTACACTACTCTTAAATAACGTACCGGTTAAGGCACTTTTTGATACTGACGCATTTATATCTATCATATCTCAGATATGCGCATCATCACTGCATCTGCCCATATTTTATCAGTCTGATATACTCATGATTAGAATTGCTGGGACTCAGTGTTTATTTTTGAATGAGGTAGTTCAGGGGTGTATGTTGATATTAGGTAGCCTTCAGGTCCTGTCTGACTTATTGATTTTAGATACACCCAGTTATGACGTGATTCTTGGCATGGACTGGCTGGCCAAAAATGACATTCAGATTGATTGTGCCAAGCGGCACATCTTGTTATCTGGAAAGATTATACCTCTATCTATTCTGAAGGGCGACTCGACCGTCAGGCGCAATACGGAGCTTTCGATGTTAGAGCAGATTCCAGTGATGAGCGAGGAGGAGTACTATCAGCTTAACCCAACCGATACTCGCATCGAGTTAGAGAAGATCCTGATAGTTTGGCATTTCCTGCAAGTCTTTCCTGAGGAGTTACCAGACATTCCACCGGAGTGGGAGATTACATTTGAGATTCAGTTAGAGCCAGGATTGACTCCAATTTCCATCCCTCCCTACCGTATGCCAATAGTGGAATTGGCTGAATTAAAGAAACAACTCGAGGAGCTTTTGGAGCAGGGATTCATTCGATAGAACACATCTCTGTGGGGAGCCCAGTCCTGGTTGTCAGGAAGAAGGATGAGACTCTCTGACTTTGCATCGACTATCGACGGTTGAATGCAATTAAAATTAAGAACAAATACCCTTTACCCAGGATCGATAAATTATTTGATCAGCTTAGAGGAGCCAAGATATTTTCAAAGATCGACCTATGGTCAGGGTATTTTCAGCTTCATGTCAGGGAGGAAGATATTCCCAAGACAACTTTTTGAACTCGATACGGGCATTACGAATACACTGTGATGCCGTTCGTTTTGACAAATGCACCAGCTTCATTTATGGATTTAATGCACCGAATTTTTAAACCGTTTCTGGATTTCTTTGTGATAGTCTTCATCGACGACATTCTTGTCTATTTGATGGATGAGGAATCACATAAGGAACATCTAAGGATTACACTAGAAACACTTTTGAAGAACCAGTTTTATGCTAAGTTCTCAAAGTGTGACTTCTGGATGCGATAAGTGTCTTTTCTGGGCCACATTATCAGAGAGCATGGTATTTTAGTGAACCCAGAGAAGACCAAATCAGTATAGGAATTGAGACGGCCATGGACAGTGAAGGATATTCGTAGTTTCCTGGGATTGGACGGTTATTACCGCAGATTTGTACCAGGATTCTCCATACTGGCAGCACCGCTCACTCAACTGACCAAGAAGGGTCAGGCTTTTATCTGGTCCGAGGCGTGCGAGAAGAGTTTTTGGGAACTCAAACGGTTTTTGACACACGCACTGATTCTGAACTTACTAGACCCGACCCAGCCATATGTGATCTACGCAGATGCATCAAAGACAGGACTTGGTTGTGTGTTGATGCAGGGACAAGACGTGATTGCTTATGGGTCGAGACAAATGCGACCCCATGAGCAGAATTATCTGACACACAACTTAGAATTGGCTGTCGTCATCTACGCTTTGAAATAGTGGAGGCACTACCTACTCGGTCACAAGTTCATGATTTTTGCCGACCATAAGAGCTTGAAGTATCTGTTTACACAGAAAGATTTGAACATGAGACAGTGA
The DNA here is from genome assembly GCA_038382905.1 of Daphne laureola. Taxonomy (NCBI): domain Eukaryota; kingdom Viridiplantae; phylum Streptophyta; class Magnoliopsida; order Malvales; family Thymelaeaceae; genus Daphne; species Daphne laureola. Next base: position 6,524 of record JBBYHH010675032.1, read on the forward strand.
CGGTGGCTCGAGTATATGAAGGATTATGACTGCACTATCGAGTACACTGCTGGCAAGGGGAACCTTGTAGAAGATGCTTTGAGCCGAAATTACACAGGTGTTGTTAGCAGTGCTGATTCTAGGGACAGGACCGAGAGATTAGATCTGACAACACTATGGCATCAGTGGAAACAGTGGGAGCAGGCTCAGGTTTATACATTGACCATCCAGTCCGATTGGTTGGCCAAAGTCCGAGAGGCACAGATCAAAGATTCAGGCTTGAGGAAACTCTCGGGAGAAGAGGCAGGAGCACTGCGACCATTCTTTGAGTACAAACATGGGTTGTTATACTTTAGAAGTCGCCTATATGTACCAGATGAATCATCGATTCAAGATCAGATTTTAGAAGAGGCGCACTCGAGCAGGCTGAGCATCCACCCCGGAGTTGAGAAGATGTACCATGATCTTCGTTCTCACTTCTGGTGGCCAGGGATGCGGAAGCATATTGCCACTTACGTGATGAAGTGTGCTCATTGTCAATAGGTCAAGGTAGAGGATCAGAGACCAGCTGACATTTTGCAGACACTGTTCATTCCTGTCAGGAAGTGGGGTAACATCACGATGGACTTTCTAACCGGTCTATGTATGACTAGAGCACAGCATGATGCTATTTAAATTATAGTCGACCGTCTGACCAAGTGCGCATACTTTTTACCAATGCGGGTGACAGACTCGCTAGAGAAGCTTGCCCAGTTATATATTTGGAAGATCGTACGAGTGCATGGAGTTCCAGACTCCATTGTATCTGACCGGGATGTACGATTCATCGTGAGATTTTGGGGTGCCTTTCATAAGGCTCTGGGCATGCAACTTCACCTGAGCACAACATATCACCCTCAGACGGATGGGTAATCACAGAGAGTTATTCAGATCATCGAGGATATGCTCAGAAATTGTATGTTAGACTTCGAGGGTTAGTGGGATCAACACTTTCCATTAGTGGAATTTTCATACAATAACAGTTATCAGTCTACTATCAGCATGACACCTTATGAGGCACTGTATGGTCGGAGGTGTATGACACCACACTGTTGTACATATGCTTCTGATAGGATGCTATTGAGTCCCGAAGTGATTGAAGAAATGACGGAGAATATCCGTATGATACAAATGCGATTGAAGACTGTAAATGATCAGACCACCTCATACGTCAACAAGAGACGGAGAGATCTAGAGTTTGAGGAAGGGGACAAAGTCTGGCTGAAGGTTGCACTGATTCATGGGACTGTTCATTTCGATAGATGGGGTAAGTTGGCCTCAAGGTATATCAGTCCCTACGATATTTTGGAGCGTATAGGTAAGGTAGCATACAGATTGGCCTTACCTCCAAGCATGTCTGCGGTGCACAATTTTTTTCATATCAGCATGCTCAAGAAGTGTATTCTTGACCCTATTCAAATGATTCTTGTTAAGGAGATTGACCTAGAACCAGAATTATCCTACCAGGAGATACCAGTAGTGTTTTTGGCCATGGATAAAAGAAGACTCTGCAACAAGTCGATCCCGATGGTTAAGGTTCAGTGGTCACACCATTCTGAGTGAGAGGCGACTTGGGAAACGGAACACGATATGATGGAACGGTACCCGGCTGAGTACAATAGATTAAGAACACTCTTGGAGGACCAAGAGTCCTAGGGGGGAGATTGTTACACTTACCTCGGACGCTTGGAGGACCAAGAGTCCTAGGCAACCTTACCATTACACTCTAAAATCTCATAAGGGCCGATATATCTTGGGGCTAACTTGCACCGCTTGCCAAATCTGAAGATTCCTCTGATCGGTGTAACCTTGAGCCAAATTTTGTCTACGACCTCAAACTCTAAATCCCTGCACCGTTTGTTCCCATAAGAGGTGGTACGGTCATTCGCGATCTTCAACCGCGTTTGAATCATCTTAATCTTCTTAGTGGTCTCTTCGATAACTTCGGGGCCTAACTCAATCCTATCAGATGTCTTGGACCAACAATGAGGTTTTATACACCTTCGCCCATATAGTGTCTCATAAGGCGCTATGCCGATGGTACTCTGATAACTATTATTATAGGAAAATTCTACTAACGGCAAGTGTTGGTCCCAGTCTCCCCCGAAGTCCAATGCACAGCTCCGAAGCATATCCTCCATAATCTGAATCAGCCTTTCCGACTGTCCATCGGTTTGGGGATGATAAGCTATGGTCAGATGGAGTCGTGTACCCAATGCCTTATGAAAGGCTCCCTAGAATCGTGCGGTGAACCGCGGATCCCTATCAGATACAATGGAGTCAAAAACTTTATGTAACTGCACAATCTCCCGAATGTACAAATATGCAAGCTTCTCCAATGGATCCGTCACTTGGATCGGTAGAAAGTGTGCACACTTTATCAAACGATCGACAATTACACATATAGCATTGTGATGTGATAGAGTCAGAGGCAGACCTGTCAGAAAATCCATGGTGATGTTACCCTATTTCCTGATAGGGATGGGTAAAGTCTGTAAAGTCCCAGCGGGTTTTTGATGCTCCACCTTCATCCGTTGACAAGTGGCAGACTTAGCCACATAAGTGGAAATATGTCTCCATATACCAGGCCACTAGAAGTGAGAATGCAGATCATGGTACATCTTCTCACTACCTGTATGGATACTCAACCTGCTCGAATGGGCCTTCCCCAAGATCTCATCTTGGAGTGCCAAATCATTCGGTATATACAGACGTTCGTTTAAGTACAGAAACCCTTTCTTATACTCAAAGGATAGACGCAATGTTCCACTATCCTCTCTGGAAATCTTTCTCAAACCAGGATCCTTACTCTGTGACTCTCGAACTCTGGCCAACCACTCAGACTGGATGGTCAAAGAACAGATCTGTATCTGCTCCCATAGGTGCCACCTGTGCCACAGACACCTCAAATTTGACTCCTCAACCTGGTTCTCTGAATCTTTACCCTTAACTAATCTTGTGTACATCCTGCTTAAAGCATCTACCATTGTGTTTCCTTTCCTTGCAGTGTAGTCGATACTGCAATCATAGTCCTTCATGTACTCGAGCCACCTGGGTTGCCTCATGTTTAACTCTTTAGTAGTGAACAGATACTTCAACCTCTTATAATCGGTGAAGATCTGAAACTTGCTGCCAAGCAAATAATGTCTCCACTGCTTCAAAGCGTAGATGATAGCAGTTAATTCCAGATCATGTGTCAGATATTTTTACTCATACGGTCACATTTGTCTCAACCCATAATCAATAACATGATGTCCTTGCATCAACACATATCCCAAACCCAATCTAGATGCATCGGTATAGATCACATATGGCTGCCGCGGATCTGGCAGGATCAAAATCAGTGCACTGGTCAATCGCTGCTTCAATTCCTGGAAATTTCGCTTAGAAGCCTCTGATCAGATAAAAGTCTGACCCTTCTTGATCAGATGAGTAAGTGGTGATACCAGCACAAAGAAGCCCAGTATAAATCTGTGTTAGTATCCTGCCAATCCCAAAAAACTTCTGATATCCCTCATTGTCCTGGGCTGTTTCTAATCCTGTACGACCTTGACCTTCTCGGGGTCAACCGACAGGCCATCCTCGTCAATGATATTCTCTAGAAAGGATACCTCATGTGTTAGAGCCACCACAGTCAGATGACCATTTTTCGCTGGATTGTATCCGTTGGTCAGGCTTTTTGCTTATTGGAACTCGGGTTCAATGTTTAAAGTATGAATGTTGGAAATTG
>JBBYHH010675143.1:0-10271 GCA_038382905.1 Daphne laureola
AGAAGAAGAAACCATTAGGGCATCTTTTATCAAAGTAATGGTATTTTGGTAAAAGTGCACTAATGAGCTTAAAAGAGCTCAAATATGTGAAATGGAATAGTTTGGAATTTTTTTGTATAAATCCAAATCTCATTTTGTATCTATATCCACCTTTAGACCCTTTTATCAAAGTATGGGTACTTTGGTAACTTTGGTACAAGGTGTATGCACCTTACACCATTGAATAACTCCATTGAGGTTATATTTTGTATATGGCCAATTTTTAGAGTGATATTAAGGGAAATAGGTTATTTATCTTGAGAGATAAATGGCTAGTGGAATGGGAAGAATGAGAAGTCATGGTAAGCTTTAAGACTTAATGGAAAGTTTAACGGTTAGCTTTAAGGCTTAGTGGAAAGCTTAATGGCTATTAGTAATGACATTATTCTAAAGGTCATTTTCTTCACCTATAAATAATGAGTGAAATGGTCATTTAGAATTACACTTGGTTCACATATTCTTCTTCTTCTTCTTCCTCTCTTGCGCCACTTTCTTGGGAATTTTAGGTGATTAAGTGTGAACTTACAAACTGTTCCTTTCAACAATTTTTCCTCTCCTCTTGGTAGTCATCATCTTGTCCATTGTTCTTCCCTTCCTTCTTGGTGAATAAACCTTCTTCCTCATCTCTTCATCCACCATCAACAAGCAAGGAAAGGAGCATATGTTTTAGGAGCCAGGAATTATAAATTCCTTAAGCTGTTTACAAAGGTGAAAGGTACTAATATTTCAGCTTCATCTTGTTCTTTTGTGATCTATATTTTCATGTATATTCTTATAGAAAATGAGCATGATATTAGTGAGATATCATGTGTTTAATCTTATATGTAATCATTGAACTCGTATGAACATGAACGTGTAATGAGAATCTTAAAGATCTTAAATCTTCAGCTTCGAGTATTGTGTGCCATCGTCAGTAGTTCGTAGGATCCCAGAGGTGGGACAGTTATGTTATGAGTCGCGTCCAGGGGAGTTGGTAGTTTTGGGGACCCAACTTGAGGTTGGTCTACGTTTTCCACCAAACGGGATGGTGTTGTACTTCTGCGATTATCATGAAGTAGTCATTTCCCAATTTGCGCCGAATGTGTTTTCCCAGATTAATGCCTTTATTGTGATGTGTGGGGTATTTGGCTTGGAGCCGGATTTTATAGTGTTTCATCAATATGTTAAATTGTGTGGTCCTCGACATGGGTTTTATTTTTTACTACGTCGAGCTGATAGTTCGGCGAAATTGAGCTTTTCCTTTGCTAACAACAAAAGCCATAAAGGTTGCCAAATTAAGTTCTTTTTCATTACTCCTCTGAGTTCATGGAGACTTCAGTTGGAGTGGACTTCGGGGAAATTGAAAACGAACGTTAAAGATTCGTGAGAGCTTATCTTGGGCAAACTTTTGTCGAAGTTTGAGTATTTTGATAACAATCTACGGGCCGTTGCGGATTGGTCCTCTATACGAGTGATAGAGCATCCATATCCCTTTCCCCTCTATGGTGAAGTTTTAACATGAGGTTTTCTTCGGCTTGCCGGTGTTCGGACACCAGAGTTGGTGCAGGAAACTCGAGATGTCTGACCTTCGCTAACGTATTTCCACTTGTTCGAGCTTCTTCCGCTAAAGATGGGTTATGCTAAGTTTTGTGAATGTAAGTACTTGTTTCTTGGTAGTATTTGGGTTATGTGTTCTAACCCTGATATTCTTCCTCTTTTCTTTGTAGTGATGGGTTCTCAAAGTATTGGCTACTTCAATAAGTTAGCAGATCAACAAGTTGAGAAGAAGAAGATTCATCTCTTTCAGATGCTCTCATTCCTTAATCTCTCGATCCACCTCGTTCCCTTCTTTCTCTTTCCTCAACCGCATTTCATATTAGCTGAGGCCGAAACACTCTACTAATTCTCCACTAGAGACTTTCATAGTATTCTCGAGGTTAAACTTGATTTCTTTATCGACTACTTTGAGTGTCAAGCATCCCTTCTTGACATCAATCATTGCCTTCCCAGTGGAAAGAAACGCTCTCCCAAATATGATTGGCATTCGGGTGTCTTCATCCATGTCAAGGATGATGAAATCCACTAGGAAGTAAAACTTGTTGAATTTTTCTATAAAATCCTCGATTATTCCCTTTGGGTACGCAAATGATTAGTCTGCCAGCTGAAGACAAATTGAAGCGGGTTTAACTTGCCCTAAACCCAGTTTTTGGCATACGGACCAAGGCATGAGATTGATGCTTACTCCCAGATCACATAATGCCTTGTCTCAATGGAAGGGTCTGATGTCACAAGGTATTGTAAAGCTACCTAGATCCTTGAGTTTGGTCAGGAGTTTCTTCTGTATGACTGTGCTTGCCTCTTCCTTCATGACAATCAATTCATTATCCAGGAATCGCCTCTTCCTAGTTAAAAGATCCTTTAAGAATTTGACATATTTAGGCATTTGTTTTATTGCGTCTAGGAAGGGTAAGTTAATCTCGACCTTCTTGAATACTTCCAAAAATTTGCTGAAGTATTCTGCATCGTGTCTCCTCTAAAGTCTTTGGGGGTAAGGCAACTAAACAATGACTTCAGGTGAAAGCGGGGCTTGTCTTTCACTGTTTCGGACTCCGGGAACTGCCTCGAAACTGAGTTTTCCACTAGGTACTACTATAGACCCTTTATTGTCATCCTCATCCTTCGCTTTTCCTTCCTTCTTCTTTTCTTTCTCCTTCTCAACTAAAAGTTTCCCACTTTGTAGAGTGACTGCATGGAAAAATATGTAGTGCTCTTAGGTACTTGGTTTAGTGTCTTATCAAAACTTCCCTTTGTTGAGAGTTTTGAGAGAGCTTGCAAGTTGAGCAATTTGGGTTTCCTAATTGTTGATGGATGCTCTCATGTTGGCCAACTCACCATTCATTCTCTTATGGACATCCATCAATTTGTTCTGATCATTTGCAGCATTAGCCTTGTTGAGGTTCTGCATAAGTTGTTCAAACATGGAATTTACCCTTACCATTGGGTCACTTCCTGATGATTGACGTTGGTGTTTTGTGGGGCTGAATTTCGATAGATTGGGTTGGGATAGGGTCAAAGTTTTTTTGTAAAATTCACTGCCTTGTTGATATTGACCTCTATTTGCCGGATATTGCATGAAGTTGCACTTCTCGATGTTTTCCTCAAAGCAATCAGCTGCTAATACTTGCTTCGGGTTCTGTTGATTGGCTTGGTTCTTCATGATTTTTTAAACCATGGAAGTGAGGGCTTCCATTTATGCCTGTAGCGATGTATTGGCATCTACCTCATATAGGCTACGCTCGATACGACATGTTCCTCTTCGTTCATCGGTTGTACGATGTTCTTTCAAAACTTCCAGTAACTCTAGTAGATCTCAAGCCTCTTCTGGTTCTTTCTGCATGAACCATCCTCCTGCTAAAGCGTACAGATGCCTCCCAGTTCTCCCAGATAATCCTTCATAAAATAAGCAAACTTTGTAGTCACGATCGACTCCTGCTTGAGGGCATCACTTGATTAATTCATTTAATCTCGCTCATGGCTGTGCTAGTGTCTCATCTGGATCTTCCTTAAAACTTAAGATCTGATTCTTGAGCTTAAACGCCTTCCACAGAGGGAAGTACTTCTTAATAAAAGCATGACGTAAATCTGCCCAAGAGCCTATATTTTTAGGGTCTAACATCTTATACCACCGCTTGGCTCCGCCATCAAGAGAGAACGAGAATAATCTCATTCGTTTGGCTTCCTTTGATACTCCTCTCAATTCGATAGTGTTGCAGATGATGGAGAATTGATCCAGGTGCTCGTTCGGATCTTCATTTGCAAGCCCGTGAAAGCAGTTTCTCTCCACATAGGTAAGCACATGACCAGGAATTGTGAAGTCATGTTGCACCGGTGTAGGATGGATCAATCGCTCCTCCCGCTCACCAAACTTCGGGGTGAACATATCTGATAGTGTTGGTCATCTTCTTTGCTCACCTTGCGGTCCGATTTGAGCTTGATTGCCTCTGATTGGAACACCATTTGGCTGCGGTCCGTTGATGTTGCCAGCTTCTCCATTTATCCGGATTTCTTCAGCATGCGTGTTGGGAATTCCATTACCCCCATTCCTTGGAATTTGATCATTCAGCACTTGTCCCAAACGTTCTGGACCATTGGGGCCATTTCTGTTAACATTCCTTGGTTGATTTCCATTTCCTTCGTTGTTACCGTTGATTGGGGGTACTAGGTCAGAAATCCTGACTTGTTTCCTGATCCTCCTCAAAGTTTGACTGATCTCTTGGCTGTGAGGTATAATTTGAAAAATCAGCCTCCTCATAAAATGGGTGTCTTCACATAAAATTTGAAAACTCGCCAAAACTCTCCCCGCCAACGGAACCAAAATTTGATCGCGAAAGTTTGTGTGATGACTACCTACAGATATGGAAGTAATTTGAATGATTGAAACAAAGTAACTTGTAGTTCAAGAAAGATAAAGTAAGAGAATGTAAAAGGTTTGAAAATGAGATTTAATCAGTTGGAAAATTTCTTCTAGGGTAGCCTAGCCTATGTTCGGGGATTATCTATGCTTAACATGTCATAATCAGATGTATGCATGAAAATTGGTCCGGTTTCCTCTCGGAGAACTGTCCACCCTCTCACCAGGAAACCCGTTACTAGGAACTCTCATGATCCAACAATGAATCCCTTGAGGCAATATTAACAAGCAATAACTACTAACGAATCAAGTAACATTCTCTTGAACTCTTACAAGTTCTGCCAATTGATTCTCCTAAGTCTAACCCACCGGAAATTCTCTCGAATCTTCTAGTAGATTACCAGTTCACATGTAATTGTAGAGATAACATACTACAAACATGATAAATGATGGAACAAGCTTAGAGATTCAATATCTAATCAAATAAGCATATTAGGCATAGATAACCCCCTAGGCAAGCTAACCCTAGAAGATCATAAACTACTACTCACTAATAAGCATGATAAACAAAGAGATTAACATGCAAAAAGACATAATCATATATATAAAGAGAGGTTTACAGATCACTCTTTGAAGCTGATCATGAAGAAAACTCATAATTCCCCATTGAGAGCTCTCGAATCCTCCAAAGTTAGTCCAAAAGTGCTCCCAATTTGTAGCTCAAATCCCTCTTTTTAATATGCTGACCCTAAAACATATATATAGTGGTATCCAAATGTCCTAAATGACCCCAGACAGATTGGTCATGTTAGGATACTAAAACAAGGATAAAATGGTCTTAATATAGCCCCCAAATCTGGATAAGAATGTCTAACCATCAGGAAAGAGAAGATTATGGGCGATAATTAGAGGTACCAAAATGGCACCTATAACTTGCGTCGTGCCTAATTTGGAGGGTGACTGTCACCTGGAACTAGTGCATTGCCTGAAAAATAGGACTTTACAGCACAAATGCCTGATAAACAGGACTTAACAAGGTGCCTGACTAACAAGACTTCCTCAAATGCATGACTAACAGGACTTTGTACAATGACTGCCCGACACACAGGAATTTTAGCCAAGCTTGCCTGTTAAACATGACTTCGAAATTATGACAGCAATGCTGTGATCAACGTGTTGATAGAGCAATCTATCAACCTTCCTCTTCCTTGGGAAGTATCACCTAATTAGTGATGTAGAACTAGTCTACCACCACCAACTAATGATGTTGATCAATATAAGCTAGAGAGATAGCCTCTTTTACATAATATAGATGAAGAGTGTAGAGTAGACTTCTCTATTGATGATGAACTCTCTTCTGATGTAGTAAAATCTTTTGGAGGATGATCTTTAGGATGATAGTAGCTTTGTGAGTGATAACTCGAGAGTTTCTTTTCTGATATGTGTGAGTGATCAAGATGAAGAGTATTTCAGAATGTACAGAGTAGTATATCAGTTGTGTGTCTTATGTTCTTCATCTTTGGTTCATCTTATATAGGCTCCAAGGTCTTTACAAATGGGTAGGAGCGTCTGACATCAATTCATAGCTGTTGGGTATGAATAGTTTCCAGTTTGGAGCTTTCTGACCATTGTCAAATTGATTTCTAGCCGTTGCATATCTTCACAGATTCCATTCTTCATTCCATCAATGCGTTGATGAAGACTAGCTTCAACAACTTGATGGTTTTTATTCATTCATATTTGCTTCTCTTGTGAGCTTAAAGCTTGTATTCTTTCATTAATTATTGATGCTCAGTAATGGAGTGATTTTCTTTTTGTATAAATGCTTTGAAGCTTGTGATCCATGAAGCTTGAATTCTGAGCAATCCTTGTATCAACGCGTTGATGCCTACTGCATCAAGCATTCCTTGATTTCTTTCCATAAATGATCAGATTGTATTTTATCAATCCAATATCTTCTTGATTCTGATGGAGAATTTGATTGTTGCTTCCAGGGATGTAATACCAGCATTAGTCCTTCAATTTTCCTACAAATGTGGCTAAGAAATAAGCCCACATTAATTATGAAATTAGATTTAAATGCTCATAACCTGAAATACAAAAAGTGTTCTTCACAACACATGAATTCTTATACTTTTGCATACTTTGCAATTTAATCCCATTCCACTTGATCTAGTTACACAATAATTAATATTCTCGATGAGTGCTATTGAGTTTATCAAAACTTTACAAATAAGTCCTTAAGATTTTGGAATCATCAAAATAAAATTAATTTAAAGACATCAAAGTCAACATCAAGGACTTGGCTCCATAGTTTTTAAGAACCAAGCCTATACACCAACAGCATTCCTATGATCCTCTCGATGTCATAGTTCAACTATCAACCAATTTCTTTAGGTCTTTATCCATGAAGGCTCTCTTAAGAAATCCATCAAACATTTCACATAAAATGAAAGTGGCCACTAACATGCATTCTATAGGTAGTTGTACCCAGAAATCAATACTCAATCAATATCACCCCCTATGCAAGCTAACCCTAGGAGAATATAACTAACTACTCACTAATAGACATGCTGAAAACATAAATAGAAATGATCATAGATGGAAATATGATGTAAAATAGATATCTATAGAGTAAGAAGACACTCTAATAATTCGATCTTAAAGAAATCTTCAAGCCTTCTATTAAAGCACTCCAAAAACCCTTGGTAGATGTTAAAAATCCTTGAAAAGCTCCCAAATTCGGATGTCTCATAAAGTCTCCTGAAATCTTACCCCTAAATGGTCATTAAATACTAAGTCTACATTACTTGATTGACCCTAACATGTTGGTCAAGTTAAACTGCTAAAAAAAGGGTTAAAAGGTCCAAAAGAGGGGCTGAAAAATGGTTACACCCGAGAAGTTTTGTGTAAATTGCCTAACTCATTTGAGTTGGTATGGACATCACGTGCAGCGGCCAGTCCGCACAGAAGTGCTGCACATGACCTTGAAGGCTCCAGAGATCCGCACGGCATCGCACGCCAGTCTGTACCATGCATCTACTACATGCCTTATCGCGCATCCAGGTGAAGATCCGCACTACAGGTCATACACACATCCGCACGCCAATGCTTGGTGTGGACATTGTGTGTGGAAGGGGCCGCACCAGTGATCCGCATGAAAATAGTTATCTCTTTTTTTGCATGTAGCTCCCTCAATTTCTCCTCTTTGTTCAATTTACTCCGTTGTAGCTCTCCAAAATGGCTTTGACTCGTTCTTTTGACCCGATATTTTTCTTTTTGCTTCGCTACTGCATGATCTCCATCCCGGGATCCAAGGTGCATATTTTACTCTCCATTCCACCTCTACACTGTTGCACCTTCAAAACATATGAAATAATAAGTAAAGTGCACTAATGACATCTAAATCAAGCATAAAAGATGTATTTTGTAGCTTAAACGTCTTAGAAATGTGTGTGTGTTTCCACACACAACATCGGATTACATAGCCATCATATTTTCCCAGGCTTGGCTAAGATTGGTCTGTTTTGGCGTCAAGTCAGCTATGTCTCATTCATTGTGTTGTTGCGTCAAGATCACAGGTGATGTTGCAAGAGTTTTAGAGAAAGTCATCCTAAGCTTGGGGTGCTGCCAGCCCCTGGCTGATCATTGATGGATCGGCTATCTGATGCTTGGGGTGAAAGGGCCACCAAAATTTATGTTTTAGTAGTAACTTTACTCTGGTCCCTTTTTTGTTTGGTTTGGTTTTTTAGTTTGTTTCTATTTTTCTATCTGGCACTTGTTATTCAGATGCAAGTGATTCTCTTGGCTCTCCCGTTAGTACTCCGTTGTGACGCGTCAATACCAATTGTTTCCTTGGGAACATATCAGGGGTGTTGGGGACTCGCATTATCTATCTGTCATTCTATCTTGACAATGACGGTGCTCTTAAGCCTACATAGGCAGGATTGAGGAAATCTAAGATCACCTTGGTATTTTGGTCCTAGCATTTTGTTAGGTCATAGTTTAAGCACTCAGATCAGACACTTTTGCATCATTTTGTGGTGCTATTTCCTTTCGAGTCTAGCTTGTTTTGTTGGGATATATTTCTAATAAAATTTAGCCATACTGTTTAAAAAAAAAAATAAGAGGAAAGGTTGAATTTATTACCTACTAGGAAATAAATACAACCAATATCATCTAGAGAGGAAATAAAAAGCAAGACGTGTCATGCATGAGAGCAGAATCCAGAATGCAACTAAAAAAACATGAATTTAAGAAACAAACAAAACGAGCAACTTCATAGCTATATGTGCACCATGAGGTGGAAAACCGAAGCATGAAGGGGAGGATCGATGGGAACCCCACTCCCACAATGTCAAATTCTCCATGACGGATAGTAGTCTATCTCTGGAAATAACACTTGTTACGCTGGTACGATCAAAAAACTTGTACCAGACAAAAAAATGAAACATTGGGTCATGTTCAATCCCCAAACTGGAGACTTCAATTATCTTGGATGGACTAAGTCCCGAATAGCCTACCTAACAACCACTCATTTTCCTTGGTAGAGTGAGTCTCTACTAAGCCCTGCCAGTAAGCTCAAAACCACAACATCCACATCTTTTTGTTAACTTTCTCAGATGTTTTGATGATTCAAAACCTTGATGATTAAACTGTAAAGTTTCGATAAACTTAAGGATTGAAAGAAACTATTCTTGATCTCGATGCTTAACAAATAATTGTCGGGATACAATTGCAATAATTAGAAAAGAACAAGAACTTAAGAGATAATTTCCATAGAGTAAACTCTGTCCATGGTCCCTTAAGTTACAGATTTATCATATTTGAGTCCTATTTTAAGATTTTGTATCACTTTCATCCCTTAAGTTACATTTTTATCATAATAAGGTCCCACTCTTAAATTTTCTGTCAAATCTCCGTTTAAATGAGGGTATTTTGGTAAATATCAATATTTAGTATTAATCTTAACCCTAACCTTTTGAAAGATCTACAAATTATCCTAAAATAAATTTATATTTGACAAACACACCCTCTCTTCCATTCACTCACGAACACCACCACGATCTGCACAATACCAAACTCACCCAAACCCTAACCTTAAGGTATGTCGCGATACCCCCATATTGCTCGCATCATTTCGCCCTTACCATGAAGAAGTTTGTTGATGAAGAGCAATCTCCAACCACCTCGCAAGCCCACTTTTGTCTTCTTATCGGAGTAGCCAAGCGTCCAACTCGCAAGAGTTTGGCATCATCGTCTCATCCATCCAGTTCATGTCGGAAGGTCTTGTGCCGCCAGCTCGAAACCTACTCTAGATTTGGTTTCCCGATGGACTTGCTTGACACTAGATCTGGTTACAGTGTTGCGATACAGATAGATTCGGGCATGGCAGTGCATCATGGGCTAAGGTCATTGGCAGAGGTGGTTGGGTCGTGTGAGGTGGTGGGCGGTTGTTAAGGGTGAGGGTGGTGTTGAGGAAGATGAAGGGCAACAGTACTACAAGAATTTGTCCTAGATTGTCTTCAATCTCGCCTCAGCAGACCATTGTATAAATTTCAACATTAAAAAGTACCAACTTGCAGACCAAACCTTGAGGAAGAGATTGTGAACCATGAAGCAGAAATTGAAGCTACTACATCTATGGATATGTTTAACTGTTGTGTTATGATTACTCATTTTTTTATAGGACGATTACTCATTATTACAATTTTTTGTTTTTTTTTAGTTTGAGAAAGAAGTTGTGGAGGTGAGTTTCAATAATCACAAGAAGTTAAGGAAACAATTGATATATGGGAGATTGCAGAGACGTTTATGGCGGTAGCATTAATTAGGTTTGCGT
>JBBYHH010675254.1:0-10271 GCA_038382905.1 Daphne laureola
AAATAAACAAATTATCCTATCACTTTATTTTTATTTAATGCAAACATCAACCATTTACGTGTATAAAGTTTTCATTTCATTCAATTTATTTACAATATGTACTCCATTCATTTTACAAGTAATGCAACACATATATTTTACATTTCTTAATCTATGATTCACTTTTCAATTATTTATAAATACAAATTTAAAACTTTTACATACAAATGCTAATCTGACATGTCTACTTTACAGACTTAATTTTCCTCAATTTTTTCTAGTGTATAATAAATTGAATTTAAATTAATAGCAAAAGTTAAATATTGCATTACTCTTGAAATAGATGGAGTATTATTATCAATTAATCATTTACATTTTTCATACAAATTATTGTTGAAAATTAAATTGTAGACTTTTTTTATTTTAATTTTTAATTTTTCCACCAAATACATTTAAAAAGAATTTAAGCTAAACAGTAACATGAAAGTGTGATACTCTCATCTATCATAAATTTCTCAATGATGAATCATTCCATTAAATCCCTATCGGACAAAATAGTTTAAAATACTACTCCCTTCGTTCGTAAAAGATTCATCAATTTCACTTTATTGTTTTAAAATTTAATATTTGACTCAAATTTTATTAAAGATAAATAGTTTTAAAAAAATCAAAAAATATATATTTAGAAAATTTAGATTTCAAATTATGATATACATATGAAATATTTAATTTTCAATGTCTAAACATTCATACAAATAAATTATAGATTAAATACTGTGAAACTATTAAAACAAATGGATGAATCTTTCAGGGATGAATAGAGTATTACTTTTTATAAATTCCAAAATGACCTTATATCTTCCACTTTATAAAATTATGAAACTATTCTATGACTTTTTTATTTTTTTATTTTTTACATCTGGAAAAATTAACCCAACTTATGTATACTTTATAATTTTTTTTCCGAACACGTATTTTATAAAAAAAAATTAATTATAAATTCGAACTTTTTTATACATATATTCTATCTATTATCGGTGGAAAAATAAATGATCACCAGCAGTTAGTTTTAACGTCTAAAGTTAAACGTAATCACGTTTAGTTAGTTC
Source organism: Daphne laureola (assembly GCA_038382905.1). Taxonomy (NCBI): domain Eukaryota; kingdom Viridiplantae; phylum Streptophyta; class Magnoliopsida; order Malvales; family Thymelaeaceae; genus Daphne; species Daphne laureola. Next base: position 1,089 of record JBBYHH010675254.1, read on the forward strand.
CTTTTTCTATTCTTCTTCCTTTCTTCAATGTTTTACTTTTCCCAGATCTTCTGGAAAATTCTAGGATGCCTACAAGTTATGGTACCTACCGGTACCTAAGCATCTTAGATCGCGCCACGTAATATGTTTAGATCATGATGCGACCTATTTACCTATTTAAAAGGTTTTTATGTATTAATTTTTTTAAAATACTAGTTTAAATTTATGAAAAAATATAACAAAATATAATAATGTCATAAAAATAAAATTAACATAAAGTAGTAATAATATTTCAAGTAAATATTCTACTTTTCTTTATTTTAGTTCTAAATTTGATAATAATAGTTAATTAATTGTAGAAAAAATTAGCATGATAACTACGGTTTTTCCCTTAATTGGTATCATTGGAAATTGACTTTCTTGACATTCATCTAAAATATCACATTGAACATGATATTTTGATATCTTTAGTATTTATTTATTCATACACCACAATTACCGATTTCAGTTATAATTACTACAAATCTTTTTTTAAAATCTAACATCATCACTAAAAAAATAAATCTTCGATTATATCAATTAAATAAAACACCCTAATTATCATTTTGAATTTTCTTCCATATGATAATACTCCTCCCAAACTTATAAATTGGTTGTAAAATTACTTCTTAGAAATAGAAAATAGATAAATAAGAAAAAATATTTATTTAAATAGATGAATTCGTAGATAAGACCTAAAATATACAAGCCTACATTAGATTTTTAACATTTTATCAAAAATGTTTTACTTTAAATATATTAATATGATATTTTTCTACAAATAATTAATTATTATTATCAAATTTGAAACTAAATTAAATAAAACATAGTATTAGCTTCGTTACGATAACAAAAATGGTCCAACAGTCATAGTCCGTCACCTACTTGTTACTATTCGCGGTGTGGCGCCGCTGCTTGTCACCTCATCATCGTAATTCATCACATCCCTGGTATCATTCAAGACCCATCGCCGCCCCATCACCGTCATTCGCCGCCCTATCGCCGCCATATCGTCGCCCCATCATCATAGTTTACCGCCACCCTGCTACCATCCGCCACCCAACTTTGCAGTTTGTCGTAGTTCGTCGCCTCCCCTACCATTTGTCACCTATTGCCATTGTACGCTGCCAGTGGCGGGTCCAAGATTTTTAACATGTGGAGGCACAATTTCATTCATATTTCTTTAAAAAAAAAATTTGGTAACTAGATAACCATAGTTCCCTTAATTTTAATAGAAAAATTATTTTTAATAACATGTAAAAGCTATAAAAGAAATGTGTGAGTGCGGAGAGCAGGTATTTTTACACTAGATTATCTTTAATCATATAGATTATTTTTAATTTCAATGTAAAGGTAATTTGTTTAAATACTGAAAGTACAATAAATTTTTAAAGCAAATTGAACTAAATATTGAAATATTTTAACTATTTTTTATCCGTTCAAAATACCGTGATAGGATATTTCAATTTTATAAAATACAAAAACTCTTATTTGTTAGGAGAAATAAAATTTATTTTATTTAACAATGGTTATCATATTATAAATGTTTCTTTTAATATTTAATATTTTACAAACATTCAGGACTTATTTGATAAAATAACCAGTTTTGTCATTTCAATAGAAAGTAGTACATAATAATAGGACACAAAATGCAGTTTACCCAATTCGTTTCCTAGTATGACAGGCTGAAAGCAGCGAGTCTGCCACCTGCCTCTGTTGTTTTAAATGACAGTGTGTCTTTCCACTATGTAACTATTTTCTAAATGGTCCTCATATTTTAATTATATCAAAAAATACTAACACTACGTCTAAAATTTGTAAAACTTTACTGGGGGCAAGTGCCCCCTCGTGCCCTCATGGTGGGCCCACCTCTGGGCGGAGCTGCGGATACTGGAAGAGCACCAACCTTGCATCCATTGCATTACTGCAAAACCATTCACCTGGTCAATCTTATATATGTTCCAATTTCATGTACTACTATTTTAGTTGCAAAAATGTAGCTGCTATATATTTGTGCTGTGTTTGAGGACAGCCCGCTGCTAGTCGACCACCGCCTTCTAGCTGTCATCCACCACCGCTGCCTTCCTCCACACCAGCGTCTTCCAGATCTGGGCTTTTCGGGCCCTAGCTCTCCAAACGGCTCGCTGTGCTCGGCAGCATCGAGGACCAAAGGGCGTGTGATTACCGGAAAACGTTGGGAATTGGCGGGCGGTGGATGGCGAGCAGAGATTTATGGCTGGTTCAACACGAAAACAACAACACCGACCTCGATTCGTTCCGATGCAAAATGTTGAGCCAGCTTCACCGACGGACGGTGAGGGAGCTTCGCAGAGAATCTGGCCGGGCTGGGTGGTGAGGAAGTTAGAGGCGGTAGCAGAAGCACAAAGCAGATGGAGAGAGTGGAGGGAGAGAGGCGACAACGCCAGTCTCAAAATATAAAAGGTGGGACGATGTGGGAGAAAGATGGAAGTGTAAATTGGTAAGAAATTTAGGATAGAATTGTTAGGGTTAAAAAATATATGTTCAATTTGTATGATTAAATCTAAAAAACTAACGAAAGGTTTAACGGCAGTTAGATTTAGGGAGATTTTTGTATATTTTTCCAAACCTGATGGGGGAAAAGAGATAATTCTAAAAATACAGGTGAAAAATGGAGAATATGACAAACTTTAGGAAGTTTTTGTATAATTACCCAAGAAATAATTGCAGGAATGAAAGATCATGTATATAATAAGGGTTTCAAAGTTAAAATTTAGAACAAATTTTGTTTACAAGGTGAATAATTTTTTCTAATTCATCAATTTTTTCCCCTCACTTTCCCTTTCTCATTTTTCTCTTTCTTGTCTGCCTCCTTCTTCACTGTGATTTCAAATCGTCATCAGTCCTCTCTCCGTACCCACCGCCGAAGCCATATTTTTCCTCCGCCTCCGCCGCCGCCGCTTCCGCCGTAATCAGATCTCCCTGTAGTTAATCCAATGGCGCTGATGATAACGGGCTTGATGGCTCCATTACCACTATCACCAACTCAAAAAGAAAGAGAAATCTTCTAGGAAATCCAGGCAAGTAACAAGAATGACTCAGAATTAAGGATTTCAATCACAAAGTGTTCACCAACTTGCTTATTTATCTGTTGTTGCGTTTGTTTTCGAGAAACAGACCCAGACGCGGAGGTGATTTTAAATCGTGATCAGTCCTCTCTCCGTACCCACCACCGGAACCATATTCTTCCTCCGCCGCCGCCACCGTAATCAGATCTCCCTATAGTTGATCCTCCTCCATATCCTACGACTCTTCTTCCTCTTCCTCCCTGTAACAGAAGCTGGAACTGCGAGAGAGAGTTTTGATCTGAAGATCTCAACGAAGGGTTCTTGTTTGGGTTCCAGTTTGGGGACTAACACATGGGTGTGGTGATGCCGGTGACGGTGGTTGCAACGTCTGTGGAGCAGCAGAAAGGAGGCCATGGCGCCGGCGATGAAGCTTTGAGATGAGTTTCAGTTTTGGATTTTCACGGTGAGAAATGCATTTTTCACTTCAGAGGTGATTCACCTTAGGTGCGAAAAAGAGAACTGAAAAAATGAATTTTTCACTGTGAAAAATAATTGATGAAAAATGCATTTTTTCACCCCTAAAAACCCAACTTTGAAACTTCCTAATGATGAGTAAAGTCTATTTTTAGTCCATTAACTTTAACACGTGTCCTATTTTGGTCCCGTTTTAAGAATTCGTCATATTTTAGTCCTAAAACTGAGTTTTTTTGTCATATTTTGATCAAACCGTTAATTTTTCTGTTAAATGCGCCATTACATTTATAAAATGACTAAAAACCCATAACTTAATTTACAACTAAGTCCTTATATTTATAAGAATCTATCAATTTCATCCCAATTTTTTTAAAACCTCAATTTTATCATCTTCTCCGTTTTATACAAATTTGTTTCCTCCTAGAATACATTCAACCGACAATCTTGTTTTTTTTTTTTTTCAACCTCTCAAAGATCAAAGGATTCAAGCTTGTTGGGCACACACAAAGTTTGGAAATTTAATCTTAAAATTCAAGCTTCTTCCTGTTTTTTCTTTTTTCCCGCTGTTCGGATCCAAACTCATGACCAACAATCAATAGCCAATTTAACAGCATAGATACTTCACTGCTCCATAAACAGATTTCTTTGAATCCAGTACTTACTCAACCAACAGAAATAACATACAAACTAAACTCAACTGTATTAGTGAGAAAGAAAGGACAATCCTGCCATTTCTGCTCAACTTGACTTTACTCCTCCATCAACACACCTTAGTTTTATCCATGTCCATGCCCAATTTTGTCCCAACTATCAGACAAGTCCGTCTTCCGCCTGTGAACCCTAACGCAGCTCGAAGTCTGCTGCTGATCTTGGTCACAAACTCCACCACCATCCATATCAGCCTCAGATATGGGATCTTCAATCGATTGAGTTTGAAGACAATAAGAATCGATGAAACCCAGAGCCAAACATTCATTTTGGATCAGGATGTTGAAACATAGATGATATTGAGAAGAGATCTGGAAAACTTGGTGCTTTTAGCATCTAGAAAATAGAGGGATGCCAAGGAATTCGTGCCCATAGACGTCGCCAGCCCACCAGTGAGACGTAGTTGACCCAGATCCCGAACTAGCCCAGCTCCGCGGCAGCGTTCATGGTAAGCCCGACAATAGCGTTCTTGGAGGGCCCCTCTCATACCTTGAAAAACTGAAATCTGGATCTCGGGAGTATCGCTCAACGACCTTTCTCGCCATGGCTAGCTTCTTCTCCTTCTACGTTGTGCTCGCTTTCTGTTTCTCCACGTTTAACATCAAAAGCAACAATAAGTACCCAGATTAATTTGTCATGAACAATCGGTATGTCTATACTTCTTGACTAACTTGAAATCAGAACTTCAATCCACAGTAATAACTCCACGACTTCCTCCGACGTAAGCGGGTCATCAAGAATCCGTATTCTCTCCTCCTTGATTCGATTAGGATCCGCTTTGATTTTCGTCGGATCTGACCTCCCCGTCCATTTGACCACCACGTTTGCGCTGCTGGAGACCCAAATCCCTTCACAATAGCCTCTTTTAAATCCTACATATATCGAATCGAAGGTTGAATCATGTATCATCACAGACCTAGAGAGAGTGAAGCTAATCAAACATAGAAAATAGACTCACAGATATGGCTTTCGGGTGTGGGGGATTGAGCTCCTGCGAAGCAACCAACCCGCCGATTAGGAAATCGAAGAAAACTGCGCTACGGTTTGTAGAATCATCGTCGGTCTCGATTTTTGCTTGAAACCCAGAAAAAGTTCATTTTATAAACCATTGTTATGTGGTTCTTAGTTAGCTTAGGTTTTCTGGGTTTCCTTACCTTGAGATGATGATGATGATGATATGGAGAGAAGAGAAAACTATTAGGATTTGTGTGCACATTCTTTAAAAGTTTAATGACTATAATTTTATTCAACGTGTAATTAGACTATTATTGTACAGGTGTTTGTGTAAAATTAACAAAAAAAAATGGAATATTTAACGAAATAATTAACGGAAGGACTAAAACAGGTTAAAAAACTCAGTTTTAGAATTACAATAGGACGAATTCTTAAAGGCGATCAAAATAGGACACGTATAATAGTTAAGGGACTAAAAATGAACTTTACTCTTTTTTAATAGTTACGTTTCTTTTTCAGCATCAAATCTATGTATTTTTTTTCTTCAACATTTTTGTATATAAAGTTAAGTAACTTATATACATAAGATAAAGGCTTATTTATCATTTACTCCCCCAAACTATTGTGACTCGGACATTTTAGTCCATGAACTATAACTCGTTGTGACTCAGTCCCTACTATGTAATTCTAGTAATTTAGTCCATTGACTCAATAACTAACGACGTCAAAGTTTAACGGCTTAGTGCCTAGTTTATATGAATTTAAAAGTTTTAGGGCAATAATATACGCGCACACAAAAAAAAAAGATGTAATGGGGCTACAATAAAAAAAAAAAAGTTTTATTAACACTTTACCATTCCTAGTTTTTCACCGGAAAATGTGCTTTCATGTGTACAAGCGGTTGATTGACTTAATTCAAGATTACTCATCCATCGGTGATGCTCTCCTCTGCTCTGTTCATTTTTTTTTTCCCGATGAGTGATATGTTCTTTTGTAATTGGATATGTGCCAAAAACTTTAGTCCCAAATTGTCTCGTCTCTGCTAGGTGCCTCCTCTCGTCGGCGACCAACACGAAAAGAACCATCTTTCTTGATCTCGATAAGACCTTCATCCATCCGATCCCTGAACCTGCTCCAGAGATGTAGATTTCGTGGTGAGACTGAGAATCGAGGGCCAGACCTGAATTTCTACGTGCTGAAGTGGCTCGGTGTCGAAGAATTCCTGGAGAAGGTGAGCACGAAATATGAGGTGGTTATTTTCACGGCGAGGCTGCGGCCTTACGCAGTGTGGTGTTGGTGCTGGATATTCTTGACCCCGATGGCGTTTTTGTTTCTCAGACTATATATAAATTCTTGCATGCAAATGGAGGGGAGATTCGTGAAGGATTTGTCTGAGACGAGAAGGGATTTGAAAAAGGTTGTGATCGTCGACGATAATCCGAATTCTTACTATTTGCAACACGAGAATGCGATTCGATCTACCCGTTTCGTAAGTAATGCTACAGACACTGAGTTGCAAAGGTTGTAGGAGTTTCTGCAAAGTTGTGATCTTTTCGAGGATATGAGGGATTACATTAAACACTATCAAGGTGACATCACTGACATGAAAAAGAATAAAGTTTTGGGATAACATCAAATAGTACAACTTTTGTTCAAAGTTTTATATTTTTTGGTATCTTTGGATCATTTTAGATAATTCACTTTAGGTCATATAACTGTGAAAACGGTCAAGGATCAAAATGCTTGACGGCTCCTAGTTCAGGGACTAGGTTATAACAAATTATAATTTAAGGACTAAAGTGTTCGAGTCATTTTAGGGGAATAAATGATAAATAAACTTAAGATAAATCAATAAGTCTAGTTTTTATTTTTATTTTTTTTTAAATTAGCAAATGATTTCTAATAAAAATAATTCAATTAAACAAAAATTTAAAAGATAAACATAACAATTAAACAAGGACGGAGAGAATAATTTTTTTATGACTCTCAACTATAGTCCGTTAAATATTTTAGTCCCTACCGTTAGTCAATTTACTATTAACCAAAATCTTAACAGTTTGACTGACGGATGTTCTTGTGTCCACCGTTAGCTTCTATCAATCCCTCACCGAGAAGCCATTTTATCCCCCAAATCGTTAAGATCCTACTAAATCGATTTTGGTAAAAGTCTCATTTTATCATTAACATTTGGTAAAAAGTTATTTTTTATCATTGTTTTAAAAAGTGATTCTATTTTACAATCAATGTTATAATTTCTGATCTTCGTTTGTCACTCTCCGTTAAATTAATTCTACACTTAATCTTGAAGTTTATAAAAATTGATAAATTCACCTACTATCTCATATTTATTCAATTCACCCACTCAACCTCCTATTTTAATTCTCATTCTGTTCCGTCGTTGAATTTTCACCGGAATCTTCTCATCATCAACAACCTACCATTGCCATGATTCGACACGTCCTCTTGATAATTCTCCTAAACGAAGTAATCATCACAACTCACCCCTTCTATAATTTCTTCGTCGAGATAATTAACTCATCAATCAAATATATTATAAATATTTCTAGATATATAGGTTCCCCTAATTAAGTTTGTCATACAATCATTAATATAAGGAGCACCTGCAAAAGTAATTGTTAGCAAACATGTTACATTTTCTTTTTTTGGGTACGTTCACGCTTCTAAAGAATTGTTTGTTCTTATTAATTTATTTAACCAATTGATTAATTCACGATATAAAGATTGATTTACAACTTATTATCAAATTAAGTAAACTTAGGATATTTAGAAGTAAATTAATCTGAGTTGATACATAACTGCAAATAACTCTTCCTAATGAAAGATCAGTGTGTTGTTTCATGGAACAACGAAATCAAAGCTAAAGAACGAGAGCTGACATTTAATTACATAGTGATCTGTATCTCATAAGCATACGGAGAACCAAATTAAAGTAAAAAATCCCAGGAAAAAGTAAAGAAATAAGAGGAGCATAAGCTGAGCAGACAAAGAGTAGAAGCTCGCTTCTAGGGAATATATAGGAGCTAAGGGGGGTAGGATTGTAACTTCTACAAATTTAGGGCTAATTTTCTTATATTTTAAAAGTTTGGGGTCAAATTGATCATAAAACTTTAATCTTTTATGGAATATTCTAAGAAATATGGTATATAATTTATTGGATTAATCCTTTGAAAATTACAATAGATCCCCTCTTTTTTGTGATACGTGTTTCAATATTTTATAATTCATTTGTTTCAAATGTTTTATAACACTAAGAGACGTCAAAACAAATATGTCAAATGTTTTTGTGTTTTTCCAAATATATTTTTCTCTTCAAATTCCCAATTGTTTTTAAAAAAATAGATGTTTCGTTTTTATAATAGATTTTTGTGTGCGTTTCTCAGCTTATTTGTTTAGTTACATCTTATATTACATTATAAAAAGGGCAAAATAAGGAACTAAAAAACCTAAATTTTCTCACTTTAATCTTAAAGGTCGTTTGGTTCACGAATTTTAGAAATGCGGATTTTAGGAATATGGATTCTCAAAATCCCTTACATCCATAAGATACTCTGTTTGGTTTATTTTGAAAAATAATTCTCCATCATTCTCAGAATCTTAAGATTCCTCATCATTTGCAAAAAAAATTATTCAGAATATTACCTATAAGTAAAGTATTCTTAGAATCCATAGAATTATTATGTTTAAAAAATTACAACAAAGCTTTCAAATTTTACACATTGACACATTTAGTCTTTGAACTTTTAAAAAATTTACAAATAATCACCAAAAACTACAAATTTGGTCCCTAAACTACTGAAAATTTTACAAATTAGTCCCTAAAAATTACACATTTAGTCCCTAAACTTTTGTAAATTTTACAAAATAGTCCCTATAAAATTACACGATTAGTCCATAAATTTTTGCAAAAGTTACAAAATGATCAATGTACAATCCATATTATTAGAATCTTTAAACCAAACAT
>JBBYHH010675365.1:0-18665 GCA_038382905.1 Daphne laureola
GATGTTAGTATCCAGAGATGTGAGATTTTATGAAGATAAATTTCCATTTGGGAAAGACCAATTCTTTGTATCACAAGAGCTTGCTATCAACAAAGAAGTGCCATTCATAGAAGAAACTACTCTTGTTTTAACTTCCAGAGAGCATGATGAACCTACAGAAACACAACTTGTTACCTTGGAAGTTGTAGAAGGCTCAGGATCATCAACTCAAGCTAATAATCAGAGGCCTCAAAGAGACAGAAGATTACCAAGCTATTTGACAGATTATGAAGTGGGATTGGTTCAAGTAAAAGGTTCATCTTCATCTCAACCAACCAATCCAAACTCTTCAGGTATGGTCCATCCCTTAGCTCATCATATTTCCTATGATAAATTTGGTTCGGAATACAAGTCATTTGTTGCAGAAATCACCAAAGAGACATAACCAACATGTTTTGAACAAGCAAACAAAGATGCAAGGTGGAGAGAGGCTATGAAACAAGAGCTGGGAGGACTTGCATCCAATAAAACTTGGACAATTGAGTAACTACCACCTGGCAAGAGAGCTATCAACTGCAAATGGGTGTACAAAATAAAGTAGAAAGCTGATGGTAAGGTTGAACGTTTCAAGGCTAGGCTAGTAGCCAAGGGATATAGTCAAAAGGAAGGAGTGGATTTTATAGAAACCTTTGCACCAGTGGTAAAGCTGACTACTGTCAGGGCATTGTTAGTTGTGGCAGCAGTAAAACATTGGGAGTTACATCAATTTAATGTCTATAATGCCTTCTTACAAGGAGATATAGACAAGGAGTTGTACATGGCACCTCCTCCTGGTTTGCAAACAAAACAAGATAAAGTGTGAAGACTTAGAAAATCATTATATGGACTTAAACAAGCATCTAGACAGTGGTTTCAGAAATTCTCCTCTGCTCTTCTTCACTTTGGATTCTCCCAGTCGATGGCAGATCACTCCTTGTTTACCAAGAAAGAAAGGAACAACTATATGACATTGCTTGTATATGTGGATGACATTATACTTGCGGGCAACAATCCAAAACAGATTGAAGAGACAAAATTGTACCTGCATCAATCTTTCAAAATAAAGGACCTTGGAAAACTGAGATATTTCCTTGGATTGGAGGTTGCTCAATCTTCAAAAGGTATTTTCTTCTCACAAAGAAAGTATACACTAGACTTGCTTCAAGAAACTGGGATGAGTAATTCATAGCCAGTATCATTTCCAGTTCCCCAATAACACAAGCTTGGTGCAACTAATGGCAAAGAGGTTCATGATGTTGGCCAATATAGAAGATCAGTGGGAAAATTGTTGTATCTGACTCTTACACGTCCAGATATAACATATGGAGTCAACCTTCTCAGTCAGTTTATGAAAGACCCTAAAGAAGAACATTGGGAGGCAGCAATGAGAGTTCTCAGATATCTGAAAAGCTCCCCAAATCAGGGATTGCTATTTCCCTCTCACAACACATTAATTTACAAGGTTTTTGTGATGCTGATTGGGAAGGTTGTCCAATAACTAGGCGATCTACAACATGTTACATCACTAAGCTTGGACAAGCACCAATTTCCTGGAAATTTAAGAAGCAAGTTACAGTCTCTAAGTCCACTGCTGAAGCAGAATATAGGGCTATGGCAACATTGACGAGTGAGTTGATTTGGTTGAAATCCTTGTTGAAAGATCTAACTGTTGAGCAAACAGAACCTATGAAAGTGTTATGTGAAAACCAAGCAGCAATTCACATTGCTTCAAATCAAGTCTTCCATGAGAGGACAAAGCATATTGAAATCGACTCTCACTTTGTTAGAGAAAAATTACTATCAGAGGACATCAAACCTACACACATCCCCTCCATATCACAATTGGCAGATTTGTTGACAAAGGCTCTTGGCAGAGATCATTTCCAATGTCTATCTAGCAAGTTAGGCATGGCGAATCCACATGCAACAATTTAGTGTGAGTGTTAAGATAGTTGTATCACTTTTTACTTGTAGAACAAGTTAGTATTAGGACTGTATATACATGTCCTCTGTAACCACTCATTATTATTGAAAACCTAAAAGGCAGTATAGCAAATTGCTAGTTGCACAATTATTGTCTAACCTACTTTACAATGTCCTATGTTCTGTGTTTGGTATCTCATGAGGACATTGATCATGCGTTGCTGAGATGCCCAGCTGTTGCTACAGCTTGGGTGGTCGTGGCAACCTGGTGTGGAGTTCCCCCACCTATGCTGTTTGAATTGGTAATGGAGGGGAAGGGCTGGAGCATGTTGGAAATCATTTCCAACATCCAGGTTCTATCCCTATCTTTCGATCTCTTCTCAGAAGCCCTCTCTGAATCGGATCCTGGACGGATTGGCTTCTCAACCCCCTGAAGCTTTAAAAGTTGGGCGTTTTGTTCTGTTGTTTTCTTTTCTGGTGATTTTGGTGGTCTTGGTTTATATTCTGGTGATTCTGGTGATTTTGGCGTTTTGTTCTGTTGTTTTGTTGGGCGGCAAGTTTTTTTGTTCCTTTAATCTTGTTCTGCTGGAGGGCTTTCGTTACTGCCCCTATCCCTGTTGTATCATTTTTTGAGTTTGCTCCTCTTCTCAAGGGGCAGTTCCATTTTAAAAAATACAAAATAAAAATTTATACATATGCATTGGTACCTAATACTCCATTATCCAGTGACTTCCAATTAAGGTACAATGTTTGTGTAAATGAGCAGAGAGCACATGCTTAGAATTTGTGGCAACTTAATGAAAAATGAAATGAAACTGCTCCAATTTCTGAAACTTGAGGTCAATCATATATGCAGTTGACTTAAGGTACATAAATGGCCGACAAACGATGGACAACATGAGCAAAATAAGTGTATAGCTCAGCATATATAATATACACCCTGCAATGCCTGATACGATCCACCATCTAACCAATTACTCAAAATTAAAGCTTCAGACGAAAATGGGAATTATAATGAACTCATTGTTATTTTACTTAATTGGTAACACAATGAGCAGCTGTGATATAGTACAGTTGTATTTTTATGATCTATAAAATACAATTAATAAAGAATACTATTAAGGTAGTTAATTACAAGAGATATATATGATCAGAGGATGTGAGATATCAGGAGCAGTACATTTGTTACATATAAACCTTAAGGTTTATGTATCATGCTTTATAAGTAAATATATATTCCAGAACTGACCAGAATTGATTTGGTTAAGACATCTGCAAATGCAATTAGAAGTTTTCTTTATGAAATTCGAACTTGGTAGAGGTCTTGCGAGAGAAGTCCAACGCTAGGTTACGTAACTCTTTCGTCAGTGCAGGTGCCCCACAATAAAATACACCTGCAAAATCAATCACCCAAATTTCCCATTAATTATACAATACTTTTCATTATTGGTTTTCAATTCAAAGGCCCACTACAGACAACTATAGCTCTTTTCCCATTAAAAGGAAACAAAAAAAGGGTTGAAAGTGTTGAAATGAACACGCATGCCATTCTATCTAACATTGAATTCTTAGTGCGTTAAGCATTAATTTTCTCCATCATTAATTGATCATTAGTTATTTTTCTTGATCAGTCTATAGTGTTCTAGAACTTCTACCTCCCTTCCTTTACCAATTCCATCATGCCAGTTGTCAATGGAAGCAGAAACGAAACGAAGTGGATCGGTCAAAAACAGAAGTAAGAAGCAAAGTTAGAAAACGCAAGAGAGAGAGAAAGAAAATCTAGCTAGTTGATTGAGTAAAAAAGTCAAGGACTAAAGTCCAATACATAAGAGTATTTCTTTGCAATGTATCTTAAAACGGGATAAATATACATTTAAGAACACAATTTTGCTCTAATCTGAAGTAGAAGGAACTCTTCATTCCTGTATACATGACGTTATTAATTCATGCTATCACTATTAATTACGGGGCTGCCACTATTTATTATGGGATGTGGTAATCCGTAATTAATTAGGGTGTCAGTAGCCAATAACATCATACCATGTATACGGAAAGAAGGAGTTCCCTTCACTCGGATTGTAGCAAAATTTTATTCTACATTTAAATATAGTAAATCTACGCTAGTCAATAATGAAATTTAAATTTCTAATCACCTAAATGACTTACTTCAATAGATCCACTTATAAATGTGATTTATGTGATTAAAAATCATAGATTTATTCTCGAATTAACTTCATTTATACTCTCTCATCTGCAAAGAAAAATTTTCTCATTTGATATTCTGTTCATTTAAGATTCAATGTTTGACTCAAATTTTAATAAAGATACATACTGAAAAAAATTCAAAAAAAAAAAAAAATAACGTTTAGACTTCAAATTATGATACACATATGAATTATTTAATTTTCATTATCTAAATATTCATGAAAAAAAATCATAAATTAATATTATGGAACTCACAAACCAAATGATAATATCCCCGTCCTAATAAAACTCATACGTTTTTCTTTTTGGATTGTCTCAATAAAATTGACACGTTTCCTTTTTCAGGAAATTTTTAGATACTAAATTTACCTTATTACCCTCAACTTCCCTTCCTACTCAAAAAATTATTGTCGTCTTATATGTCTACTTTACTTTATTACCCTCAAATCAACAATGTTTCCCAGTAAAAAGTATTTTTTTAATATATACTTATCAAAATTTAGGCATATTATAAAAGAAAATTCATCTACTTATTAAGGTTGGCTTAAGTCAAATAAATGGTTTAATCAATCTCAACCATAAAGACAAAAAATATAGTGGGTTGTTGAGTAGAGAGAGAATTAAACTTACCAACTCTAGAGTCCGGGTGCTCCAGTGCGACACGCTTGTACACATTCCGCCAGTTGGGCTTAGCAAAATGCGACTTGACCCTAGTGCCCGATACCACGTCGACGCCATTCTTAGCATGATTGAGGGACTGAAGCATAGCAATCAAAGCCGAGCGAGCGTCACCCTCTTCGTAGACGCTCGTACAATAGTTGTGGAGCTCTATCCCATGATAGTGATCGAGCTCCGCTACTTCGTTCATGATCCCTTTAAACCAGTCGAACGACCCTTGCTCCCTTGTCACCCAGTAGAAGTGGGCTCTTCTAGTCTTGAAGTTGTCTTTGGCCGGCCTTCTCGGGCTTGGCGCAGTAGAATTGCCATGCTCCAATGTGGAACCTTCTTCGTCTATTGTTGCTTTGATGTTGTTCACAATGTCCTTCAGTATGCTTATCATTGGGGTCGCTCCGATTCCTAGGCCAACTAGTAAAACTACGTCGTATTTTTTGTAGTCTTGTGCGGGTGCCCCATATGGCCCGTCAATTAGCACCTTCGGAAAGCTATTCATCCAAAAATCAGCAAACAATTTTATTAATTAGAAAGTTTTTCAAACCGGAAATTATCCAATAAAATTGGTAAAATTGCATTTAGTATAATTAGCCCTCAAAGTAAATTTACGGAAAATCAAACTATGATGATAAATATCCCAAGAATAAAACTTAAATAATTATATTATTGAATAGAAAGATTTATTTGAAGAAAAAAGAGATCCATGTAGATTATTTTTTATTTTTTTAATTCATTAAGCTTCAAAGGTAAAAACGATTCCTTAAACTATTGAATAAAAAATTATTAAAAAAAAAATATTGCATTACTTTTAAAACATCTCAGAAACGAACCGTTGCATTATTTTTTAGATGTTGGAGTATTGGCGATGAATTGTTTTTCATTGTTTATCCAAACACAACAATTTTTGCGTGTTAATTAATTCCACTTTCGAATAAGACGGAGATCAATATTTAATTTTAGGATTTCTCCAAAACAGTCAACTCTCATCATCACTAAAAATAGATGTAATATACTCATATTATATTTCTGTCAATATTAACGATAACAATAATACAGAAGCGATCCTGGGATAGGCGGATAAGGCCTGTATCTAGGATCTCTAATTTTGAGGGATTTTTAATTTTATTTTTTAAGGTACTTGATCTACACTAATTCCTAAATATAGGTTATTTAAGCATATTTATATAAATTTTTAGTCCTTATATTGTAATTAATCCAAAAAAATAAGACTGATTACTAACTTCGATCAAATATGTCACAAGAAATACTAAATGATTTGGTTATGTTATCGATTGAAAAAAAGTTGACGGAAAAACTTGAGTGATCATGTTTAATTGACATTTTTACTTCCAAGAATGCAAAAATGGTAGTTTTTAAGGAACATATACTAATATTTGTAATTTTAGTATTTTTGTTTCAAACATTATAAAATTTTATTATTATTGAAAGTTTATTGTTATATTGTGACATATTTTTAAAGTAAAAGATTATGTACATATAATTTCGGAAAAGGTAAAATTTTAGTACCCACATTTACATTTTGGTCAAATGTTAGCACTACTCTGAAAATTGGCTCGTTTTTATCTTTATAATTATTTTGGTGGTTTGATTTTAGCACTCTTTTAATTTGTTGGTCCTTAATCGATATTTTTTTAACTGACGGAGAGAATGGATGTTAACGGTTGGACCACGTGAGATTTAGAATCCTACATGACATCTAATTTGTCTCTCAATCCCCTGATTCTCTAGTTCCGATCTCCACACCGGCTATCCGCGCATTCATCGTCGACATCTCCGACACCGTTCAGAACGGCCTCGCCAAGAGCTGGTCCTGGCAGGAGCTCGCCGATCGCACCGTCTTCCCACGTGTCAACCACCTCATATCAGCTTGATACCATTTCACCACATTCATACCCAGTCAGTAACTTAGAACACCAAACCAAACAGTAATGCTAAACGGAGATCCAAAAAATAATTATAATGGTAGAAATGAACCAATTTTTAGAGTAGTGTTAAAATTTAACCAAAATACAATTATGGATGTTATAATTGAACCTTTTCTTATATAATTTTAACAGAAGATCCAATTATTCTCTTCATTTCGAATCTCAGAAATCTCAAGGACGAAGCCTCAGAAATCTCAGGGCCGGTCCTGCAATAATAGTCGTGGGATAGAGCACTACGGTTATATACTGAATAATTTTTCTTTTTTGTCTTTTACGCAGAAGATAAAGTTTATTAATGTTTAAGGCTACTGCTATAAATGAAAAGGACAGGCATCGACTAATTAAGTTGGAAACACCCTCTAAAGTTGTTCCATTCGTCCCTATCAACATACTGCTGGTCATTTCGTTACTATTTGTTCCGGAGACGCTTATAGAACCTTGAAGAACCCAAAACTATTCATATCCATGAAAAGGACTGGATCAATGATTTATTTTTTTAAGTAACCAGCCGGACACGGACAAGTAACGTAACGACAACACATAAGAGCAGTAATTTAGAGTGCAGAAAGTTTTTTTTTTTTTTTTGCTACATAAAAATTCTTCAAAGAACTTCCAGAAGAGAAAAATTAGGTGCCATAATATATAATTAGATAATAGTATGAAACATTAGTGTTAACTAATTAACCAGGGCCTTACTTGGGGTTACTGCCTTGTGCGCAGTCTGCTCTTAGGAGTCCACTCTTGCCATCATCTGACGTTTGGCATACCTGTTAAAATCATGGTTAAAAAAATTGGATCGTAAATTGAACAGTTAAGTGAATGATTTAAAATCTAAACGGTTTAATTGATTAGGTCAGTGGTTGAACCGTTATTTTTATATAACTAGTAATAAAGTAATAATTTTGTAAAATTGGAATAAACTAATTCGTATATAACATACAATGTAATTTTTTAATAATAAAATGAAAAATTATATTACCTATTTGAAAGATGAAGGATTAAAAGTAATAAATATAGAACTGTAAGGACTTATTTGTACTAAAACTAAAAATTTATGGCTGACATAAAACCCTAAAGTGCTTAACCCTCACTCTCAATTGTCTTTGCGTCCCCAGAGGCATTTTCTAAAACTCTACTCTCATCTTCTTTCATTCTCTTCCTTCTTCTTTATTGGTTCAATTCTTTCTTCTTTTTTCGTTCATTTCTTCTTTCTTATTTACATCCAGGTTTTCTTCCTTTCATTCCGGCACGCTACACAAGTTTTAAATCTGAGTTTTTCTCTTTTCAATCAAATATTAAAATTTTCATAGTTAATTTTAAAGAATCACCGGTTCACTGATTTACGATTTAATAATTTTATCTGGTTTTGACCGATTTTTGACAATCTCAGTGCAAAATCGATAACCGGACCAGATCAGTAACTGATTCCCGGTTTGACCGGTTCAACCGGCCGATCCGGTCCGATTTTTTTAATCATGGTTAAAATGTTAGGGAGCAAATGAGCAACAACCGGCCAAATTTATCCATTTTTTTACTCATTTAATTATAATTATTTCAATTAATTTTAGGGCTTTTAATCATTTTTAACAGTTAAGATCAATAATATGTAGCTAAATACAAAAAAAAAAAACTACCTATAATTAGTTTTTTAAAAATGCAACAATCATTTGAAAAAGCTATTAACAAATACAGCCTTAAATTTTTTTTTAAAAAGCAACGAAATATTTTATTAAAAATATTACACCTCAACCCAAATAGAAATTTAGAAAAAATCTCCAATACAACAACCAAGTACATATAGATTGAGTTCTTTGCAACAAAAAAAAAACAACAATTCAAATCCTATACAAATCCTAAAACCTTTTACACTCACAAAACATCCTCCAAATTTTAAAAATGTGTCACTTTTTTGCTGAAAAATGGGTGCTCGGACATACCCATAACCGTATTTGCTTAGAAAATCATCTTAACTACTTTTTTTTAAGATATAAAGGAAAAATAAATAATATAGCTGTAAATTAGATTCAATAGTTTGATTCAACTACTAACTTAATATGATGAGCAAATAAGTGACGATTCTTTTCCACTAGCTCTTAGTGTCATGGTAACTTTTTGACTTCCCCTGCCTCCAGCCTTGAAAACATTGGGGATTTAATTTAAACGTGGAATACTATTAATACCTTTGAGAAAACAGTCCTAAGTTGCCGTGTCCAGTCACCGAGTGTTCTAATATGAACGCTGAGGTAGTCGTCCCCAGGCGCCGAAGTGATTGAAAATGGGTGCCTGTTCAACCCAAAATAAATATGATTAGAAAAAATGTTAATATAATTAGTTGTGGAACTTTTCATTTTCCATTTTCTGTTGGGCTTAATTACCATTCAAATGGGGACACAGCTCCGCAGTTAACGAACATGTATTGTCCACTTTTGTATCTGAAACCATTAGGCTTTGACATGTGAAGGGTCAAAACATTGCCTGGGTATACCGCCACCTTAAATCATCCATAAACACAAGATAAAATTAACAACTCTCTCCCCAAATTTATCAAAACTACTTAAACATATAGTCCAAAAAGTAAAATGGGTACCTTATGTATTGTAACGGGCTTGATGCTTGATCTAAGCGCTCGAGTCATCCTCTCACCCAAATATAGCGTGACCGGAACTGCCAAGTACATCCACGTCTGCCCATTTCATAAAATAGAAACATTAACTAATCTTACATATCTACTCTCTCTATCTCACGAAACATGAAACATCTGACCATAGAGATCGATTCATTCATGACTGTTGACAATTACTTATCTACCAATAAAACTCATACGCTCTTCATTTTGGATTATCCCAGTAAAAATTTAAATCTTATGAAAATTTGAGTCAAAGACAATACTAAAAGTCATACATATGCGACTAATAAGTGACGGAGGGAGTATTACTTTTGTCTTATAAACATATTTTACCTTATTATCCTTTAGTTAACAACATTTTTTAATCTTTATACCCAGTCAAATGTATCACATTTGGTAGGAGAAGGGAGTATAAGTTAACAAATGAGAGATTTCTTGTTACAAAAGAAAAGTGGGAAGTAAGTAGGTTAGGTGAGGACTCACAGTTTTCTTGCACCATTCCTTGGTGAGGTAGAGCTTGATCCCATGGACGATGAGGAGGGCGTAGACAATGATGAAGAGATGATGGGAGTACCAGAAGGCGTTGAAGCCGGTAAGTTTCTTGATGGGTTTAGGGAGGTTGGCTCGGCCTCGTCTGAACCAGGGCAGAGCCAGAGTGAAGGCGATGGCCATTAGAATAACCATTACTATCCCTGTTATTCCTTCAACTGACCACACGAAGTGCCAGTAGCTTTCGGCTTGTGACCCAAAAAATGTCTCCATTGGCTCGTACTTCTCCTCGCTCGCGTTCAGCAGTCTTGGGAAGTCACAGGCTAAGTGGGAGATTGCGTGGATTCCAACTCCGATTGAGATCCCGAATGCTATCACCTGATATCAAATTAAACGTTTAATTACATGCGAGAATGTTTATCAAGTAAAAAAAAAAAGAAAAAAAGCAAGGAAAAAAACAATGAATAATTTAAGGGGAAAAAGAGAACTGTAAAAATAGTTCAATTTTGGGTCGTCCGTCGTGGGACTCCCTGGAATACAGGAGGACATACACTATTAGTCTAGTAACACTACATTAATAATCCAATTGAAATATACAATTAAAAATACATCACCCCTTTTACTTGCAGAAATTAAAAGAGAGAAGTGTTAATTACTCCAATTAGTTACATGCTGGTGATTCTTTACGTCCGAGAAAAAGAAAACATTGTGATAATTTGGTGAAAACAAATTATTGCGAATAATGGTGTCAAATCAAGTTAAAAGTTTATTTCTTTTTCAGCACCTAACAAAAACCATTTTTTAACAAGTTTAATATGAAAAGTAAAAGATAGTAGTGCCAATAATAGAGAAACAACTTTATAGTACTACACACACTCACACTCATATGTCGCATCATTGGTTGTCTGTGAATATATATATATATACAAGGAGTATAACTTAGAATGTGAATGAATTTATAGCCTCTAAAATATATTTCTTTCATCTTTTTTTAATAATTATACTTTTTTTTTAGAATTTAATCTATATTTTTTTTATATATATTTTAATGTATAAAATTAAATAATATATATATAAGATAAATTAATATTTTAAATTTTTAAAAATATTTTTTTCAATTTTTTTTTTAAATAAAAAGTTAAATCGAATAAAAAATTAAAAATTAAAAATAATTATTAAATAGGAAGTAAAAGACAGTGTACGGTGGCCGTCAGGTAACATAATAATAACTATAAAAAAGGAGTAGCGTGAGTAGTTTTTTTTTTTTTGTTTTTTTCTGTCTGGATATAAGGGCGGGATTAATTTATATAGTTAATTGAATTATAAATAAAAAAATTAAACAAAGAAAGTTCTATATGTATAAAATGAAACTGCACCAATTACGCTCATGAACTTCATTGTTAAAATTATTTTTATTCTTGAGAGTGTTGATCAACTTGACAGTTTAATTTAATCTTACATGTACTTCGCGTATAATTTAACTTACATTTTTAAAAGAGCATTAATTTTTGTCTGTTAACTGAAGTAATTAATACTCCTATATATACAGTCCAAACGGACCAAACCCTGCTTATAGTGTTAGATAATTAATGATATATAGAGTGTAATTTAAGTATAGTTAATATCTTCAAAAATATTTTCGTGTTTAATTTACTGGAGAAAAAAAAAAACAGAAAATCTTTCAGAGTATAGATGAGTGAACCTTGTGGAAGTTGAGATTGTCGTCGAACGGAACAACAACACCCAACCCAGTTTTGTTCCTGAGCCATGTGATTGTATTCCTACAGACCGGCAGAAGAATGAGCGCCATATTTAATTTCAGCGTCTCCGCCGCGCCTTTAGCCAAGCAAACGCAGCTTCCCATCACGTCGTACGCCGATCTGTCCCTGTACTGAACGTACTTGTACGCAAACAGACCAGCCATGGTGCCCACCCACAGAGCAATCACCCACACCCTCTGCCAGTTGTCCAACAAGAAGTACTTGGCGCTACTGCAGAGTCTAATCACTGGGTTCGTCTCGTACACGGGCTTCAGCTTTTGGCTCAGCATTTGGCTCAAGTTCCGGCTCTCACCTCGAACCGATTGGCTTGGCCCTTGTAGTAGAAGCATCTCTAAGTGCTCTACCTGTTCGACGAAATGCCAGTGAGTGTTTGAACATTTGAAGTATCTATAAATCATGTGCTGACAAAGAAGTTATACCATGATATAGCCAAGATGATCAGGGTCTAGTTCCTCCATGATCAAAGCTGCATATTCCTCTGCCTGTTTCTGAATGTTTGTGAGCTTGTTTGCAGAAGCACTCAGGCTGATGATCTAACACAACATACATTTTGAAGAATTTAGTTAACATGAATGGATGAATATAGTGAGTTCATATATGTGTGTTCATCATTTCAAGTCATGCATACCTCTCTGATTTCATCCTCTGTTATTCTACCATCTGAATCTTTATCGACCCTGAATTTTCAAGTTTGTTCAATATTTAGAGCGGTGGAGGTCAACGAAGTTAAGAAATTATGAGAGTGAATTAGAGAAGTTAATTACAAGTCAAAGAAGGTTTGAAGTCTAGCGTCGAAGCTCTGATCGGAGATCTGTTCCCAGAAGTCCTTCATTACCGACTTATCAATTGAGTCTCCCTCGATGTTACGCCTGCGAGCAAGCGCGTCGAACAAGTGCCCTGCGAATTCTTTCGAGTCCTTCATTCCTGTTCAGGCAAAAACACAAACACCTTACGAACTGAAAACTTCAAACACAAGGAAGAAGGAAATTGGGCATTCAGACTGGATGGGATGTTAATTAAGTACCTATGCATTCTCCGAATCGTGCACGAGGCAGAGCTCCGCCGGTGGCCTTCGTGATTTCATCGAACCTCTTCTCAACCTCCGGCCATCCGGCGCCGGCGGCGTCGCTCTTGCTTATAAACTTAAGCCCTTTCAACGCGTGACAGGCCGCAGATTTGCTCCGATCGAAACGAACCGGAGCCGGCTTCCTGGACAAAGACGCTAGCCGCTTCAACTCATTTCCGACGTGCATAAGCTTAATCGAAGCGCTCCTCATCGAAGCACCGAACGAACCTTTCTTCTCCAATCTCCCTCTCGGCAGAAGTGCCCGATCCGGCGTCTCTCCGGCTGGCCTGACATCGTGAACCGCCACGCCGTCGTCGCGAACCTCCAGAGTGATCTCCACTAATTCATCATCATCATCATCATCATCATCCCTCGACATCCGGCCCATCTCCGTCGCCGGAGCAACGCTGAACCGCGCGCTCTTCTTCGACGGCCGCTTGTTCGTTAGCGGGCCGCTGTTTGGGATCCTGCCGCTGCTGGATAACTCCGTATCGGAGAAATGGTTGGAAGTATTGCCGCCATTTTCTGAGCTTATGACCTCCATGAACGTCGTGAGCTCGAGTCAGTTACAAAAGAATTTGAGTAACGGAAATTAAATAAATCGATAAAAGAATTTGATTCAGAAAAGTGGGGGTGAGAAAGTCGAAGATGGTGTAGATTTTGTCCGTGAGTAAGTAGAGAGCAAACGCGGTTGATCGGATATTTATAGCGTGTAATTGTCTACATAAGGCGCATGTGGAGCTGCGAATCCGTTGACCGAGAATTATATTGACCGAGCCAATGAAGTCATGGTGATCAATTTGTAGTTTTTTAAAACGGCCATAAAAGAGGTTTTTTCATTTAAGAAGTTCCAAAATGTTAGACCTAAGTCACGGTATGATCAAATGTGTGATTTGGACGAAAATATCTTTTAAAAAAAGGCTTATTCAGAATCTTTTTAATTCCATATATAATAATCTAATTTAATTGATTCGATTAAATTTGGTGTGTTCAGAAAGTTTCATGAAGTATTTTTCACTTTTTTAAAATAAAAGTGATATATACAAGCTAAACGGTCCACCCTAACTCGCTAATCCAAATAGAAGGACCTTTAGCAGGGTCATCTCTTATGATAACTCTTGTAAGAGGGGGTTTCGTAAAGCGCATTCAGGGCACGCAATCAGCCCTTCAGTTATACCGTCTTCAAAGATCAAATATATCCAGAATGCATGTAACGGTTATCTTCATAAACATAGATGCATTAACAACATAATCCCAATAGTCAAACCCTTTAAATGAGCTCTTTCAGATGATGCATACCATACAAAGGGTACTTAGTACTTACTACACACGCACTTCTCTTGCGCTTCTCTACACCTAAAGGATCTTTTTGTCCCTCTTGCAGGTCGTGGACTCTCTTGGCGTCTCTTGGACTCTAAATTGGTAAAGTACTTTCAATTTGGCGTCGTCTGCCGAAAGAGAACCTAAAACCACTTTTCTTCTCCAATCACCGTCTTTGCGAAATGGCGAAAACAAGGAAGAACACCAACATCACTGTCAACAACGACAATCACGTTCATGTTAAGGACGCAAATTCAAGATCATCAACACTACCTCCTCCCCTGTCTCCAACTAATGAAGCGTTGGAAAAGAGCTTACCTCCATCATTACCCATCAACTCGGGCAACAAAGCGATTCCTCCCATTGGCATAAGTGAGGTTGCACAACAGCCAGCACAACTACAACTTCTCCAATCAAACATCTTGTGGGATATGCAGGGCTTGATGGTTCAAACCATCAAGGCCGAACTCAACGCCTTACAAGGGCAACCGCTGGAAAAGGACAAACACTCCCCCCAAGCGGCAAATAACAATGGATGTCCCAACCACTCAGCCACTGGTAGCCATGCCTCGTTCATCGAAGACGTTATAGGTGCATCAACCAATGGAGGAACATGTAAAGACGCTCAATCTAACCTTCGACGATATCAAAGTGCTCCTCGCACAACCGTTTATCGAGGAAGTCTTGGTCGTAAAGGCACCTAAGGGCTTCCACCTGTCAATAGTGGAAGGTTACAATGGCCTTTCAGACCCAATCAACCACCTACGGTGATGTATCACGCAGATGGAAATGGCTAGAGCCAACGATTCAATCCTCTGCAAAGCTTTCATTTCGTCTCTCAAAGAGGCAACCTTAACTTGGTTTGGAACCTTGCGAGGACAACAATTCAAATGTTTCAAGGACTTGGAAACAACCTTCGATCCTCCGACACTTCATGAGGTCTCGATGCCCAAAATAGTGTAGCACCTACTTAAGGTGTGACAACAGAAGGATGATACCCTTCGGGAGTACGTCAGATAATTCCAAGTCGAGGCAGTTCAAGTGCAAGGCCTCACGACTGATATGTAGCTTCTGGCCATCACATAAGGGCCTCCAACGCGAGTCTCGTCTCACATACAATATCAATGAAAGTCTCGTAACTACAATGGCTGAATTTATGGATCGAACCACCCGATTCATGAATTCTGAAGAAATCAATAGACCTTTACAAAGGTCTTCTTCCAGTGAGGAACACAAGAAGTACATGAAGGGCACCAGATCAGGATAATCCTCGTATCCATCATTGGCACCAATTCTAAAGCACGTGGACCTACACATGTCGCTTCGAGACACTCGTACCAACATTCTTCTTATGTTGAGAAAACAGAACAAGGTTCCCAAGTGGCCTCTACCAATCCATCACAAAACCACCAAGGGTTTTAAAAAATTCTGCTAGTACCACAAAGATCGGGATCACAACATCGAAGGATGATGCCAGCTCAAACATCTGATCACGAAAATGATCGGGGAGGGCAAACTAAAAGATTACCTTGCTCAATCAGACTCACCATGTAAAGACCTAACAAATGATCGAAGAAGAGACGATGACCGTGATGATCGTGAGAAGGGTCGTCAGCGACCCAATAACCCTCATCGACAACAAGCTCCACCCCTTCCTCCACCAGTTGGAACAATCTATATGTTGATCAAGTTAGAGGGCTCTTCGAGTCGAAGTCGGTACGCCCGTGAAATCCTACAGATAGACCACCAGGAGGTAAATGTCATATATCAACCAAATGACACCAAGGTTGTCTATCCACATTCGGATCCCCTCCTAATTACTATAAGAATTGCGGGATGGGATACCAAAAGAGTTTATATCGAAAATGGAGCCAATGTCAATGTCATTTTCAAAGAAATGCTCGTTAAACTGAAAGTAACCATGTCATCTGTTTGGCACAGCTCCAGACCTACTTTCGGCATCGGGAGGGACATCGTACCAACTCTTGGCATCATCACTCTCCCCCTCATGTCGATTGCGGAAACCAGTTCAGAATGTTGGACTACCATTCCATCATGGCATAATTTTTAGCCATTGATGTCCCCTCGGCCTTCAACCCCATCATTGGACAACCCAGCCAGGTCGAATTCTACATGCGTTGTGACATCCGTTCACTGACAGTCACATTAGAAACCTCTTGAGGAGATGCTTATATATACAAAAATCAGCGGGCATCAAGGACAAACTATATGGCCACAACACTTGCAAAAAGATTAAGACGATAAAACCAACTAACACCTCAAAACCAAATAGAACAAAGATTATAAAACAACTAGTTAAGAATGAAAAAATATATAAATAAATAAAGAAAACGTAATTGAGAGTAAGAGTAAAGTTCATTTTTAGTCTCTTAACTTTAAAATGTGTCTTATTTTAGTCATTTTTTAAGAATTCGTCATATTTTAATTCTAAGACTGAGTTTTTTGTTCTGTTTTAGTCCTTCTGTTAGTTTGTCCGTTAATCGTTTTTTGTTTTCTTAGTGAATTTTACAAAAATATCCCTATAATGATAGTTTAATTACATGTTTAATAAAAATAAAACCATTAAAAATTTAATGAAGATTCACACAAGTCCCTAATATTTTTTTTCTTCTCTTTCAACTCACCATCATCATCTCATCGTTGGCACCTGTTAGATCTCATCGAACCATCACCACAGCATATAAACCACCCCTACTGCTACTCCCAGGTGACATCAACCAGCAGGAGCCACCATATGGTCGAACCAGAGAGAGATCTAGTGATTCAATTTTTTCTATTTTATTTATGCAGGACGAGTTGGGTTCAATAGGTGCAAAAATCCATTCAGGGATAAGAGACGCGTGGATAAAGTTATTAAATTTGTGGGATGCTCTTTCGAGGGTTATAAAAGAGACACGTTGAAGATTTATGATGAGGTGTTCAAACCTATCAAAAGGGGGGCTTCGAACTCTCGATTGTTGGGAAAAAAGTGGCAAATGAACAACTTTGTTCCCCGAACACCCATCACGCACAACAAAAACAAACAATCTCGATCAAAACATATACACAACAGTTTAACGTGAATCGGCTCTTAACTAGCCTACGTCCACGGATGAGAGAAATCCACTATAATATCTTCGAAAAAATATGAGAACTGCAAAAGACTCTCATCCTAGTCATCCCGGCTTCCGGACCTCTCTTCTCTTTTTTCACCCTCATATCTCGTCTCTCCACCACATTGGCTTTTCTCTCATACCCAAAATCCTAACACAACTTTCCTTTGTATAGGATATACACATTGTTGGAATGCTTGACGCATTAAGATCTTTTTGAGATTAGCTAAAAGTAGCTAACTTTAGCTCAAGTGAGATAATTTTGATGAAGAAGTGGCATTCAGCTCAAGGTTAACTGAAAGAAGCTCATAGGAGCTCAAATGTGTGTTTTGATAACGTAGTAGTTACGTTACTTAGTGGCTAAGTAAGTGACATTACTTAATGGTTAAGTAACGTAGTAACTAAGTTATGTTACTTAGTGGCTAAGTAAGTGACGTTATTTAATGGTTAAGTAACGTAGTAACTAAGTTATGTTACTTAGTGGCTAAGTAAGTGACGTTACTTAATGGTTAAGTAACGTAGTGGCTAAGCTACTGAGCTACTTCTCGGAGAAGCTACTGAGTAAGTCCTTTTTATAAATAGAGAGAAGAGGCCAGCCAAACACACACACCTCTGGATACTTTCGAAGTTATTCCAAAACACTTCTTCATCTTCCTCTCACTTTCAAGGCCAAATTCTGGAAGCATTCTAGGAGCATTAAGGGTGGATTCAAGTGTGTTTATTCAACACATCCAGCCCCTTGTCATAACATCAAATCCGCCACAACCTTGAAGGCATTCAAGGCGTTCTTGTTGTTCATCAAGACAAGAAGATTAGAGAATATGTTTTGGAGCAAGGATAAATATCGTTATGCTGATTTCCAGGAGTAAGGTACACATTCTAATCGTACTACTATGATTAGGATATTCTCCCTTCTTGCTTGATGTGTTCTTGAAATGATGAAAGCATCATAAGTGTTACCACCCCCTCCATGCATGACCCGGCGGAAGCAGATGCAGGGCCGGAAGGGTAGCGGTAACGGTCACTTATTCTATAACATGCAGCAATAAGGTGGGTTGAAATCAATTACCCGATTCCCACAACACAATCTAATTGCGAAACTACAAACTATACTTGTTGATTTCCTGTTTTCAGCAGGATCACCTATCACTCAAATATTTTTATAAAATCGTATAGGTGTCCTAATTAAGTTTCATAAAATTTTCTAGAAACTAGACACATGAGGCTACAACCACATAAATTGCTAGAATTTTTTACATAGACAAATGCTACAGTTTTTTCTATCAAGTTAGACATGCCCCTGTTATTTTCTGGAAAACAGCCTTACTTGTCCTTTACCTACAATCCAAAAAATGTGCAATGCATATACATATATACTCTAAGCTCCACTCAGGCCAGATACACCGAAAGGAAGCTTCCTCTAACAAGGATTCCCTGATAAAGTAAACATGCATCATAATTAACCAAGGTATCAAACATATATACCATCTTCCAGTATTCCACATA
>JBBYHH010675366.1:0-10271 GCA_038382905.1 Daphne laureola
TTTTCCATTTTGTGGTCCTTTTCCATCCATTGAGCGTTAAGTTTAACGGATTTGTGAGGAAAATGATTTTTTCAGCAACTCAATTGTTTTAAAACAATTTATTTATACCCAAAGTTTTAAACTTAACCATTTAGGCATCCCCCAATAATTTTAAACTTTACACTTCTACCCAAAAGTTTTAATGAAGCCCAACAACACTCAGCCATCATCGGGCCACCACCACCGCCACCGGACCGCCTCCGCCGCCACTAACCACCGCCGGAAAACATCGAAAATGTAAAACAAATAGCCGGGAACGTAGATCGGCCCTTAGGACTGTCGGTTCCGGGCCTAAGGCCGCTGAATCGCGACCTAGAGCCGTTGGATCGCGGCCCTAGGCCGGCGAATCACAGCTCCTGGGTCACCGATTCGCGGCATGGGTTAGCGATCCAGCAATCCTAAGAACCGATCTACGTTGCCAACTATTTGTTTTTTGCGTTTTCGGCATTTTTCGACGGTGGGTAGCGGTTGCGGCAACGAAGGTCCGGCGGCGGTGGCGGTGGCCCGATGATGGTTGGGTGCTGTTGAGCTTCATTAAAACTTTTGGATAGAACTGTAAAGTTTAAAATTATTGGGGCTGCCTAAATGGTTAAGTTTAAAACTTGGGGTGTAAATAAATTATTTTAAACCAATTGAGTTGCTAAAAAAATCATTTTTCCCACAAATCCGTTAAACTTAACGGTCCATGGATGGAAAATGACCACAAATTGAAAAAAAAGTTGAAAAACAGGATTTTATGGGTACAAAAAGTTAAAACATGACCGTAGTGGTACATGAATCAAAGTTACATGACTACGAGTGCACTTTACCCTATAAATAAACTAGCCAAACCTATGAGCCGTAAGCAACGCGAGAATAGACAGGCCGACTCTCTACCCAGCCATCCCCTTTGCCAACAGATCATGGTCCAGGGCGAGGCTGGATCAATCCGACCTCACCCTTGTCATTCCGAACCGGCCTCAACGTCAACACATTGGCCAACAAAGTCAGGAGTCTAGCTTCAGCGACTTCTCTTCTTCGCGGGAGAGTTGGAGACCGGCTAGATTGGTTCTGAGATCTTCCATGACTAAAACTTGGCGAGCAAGAAAAGACTTGAAGAAGAAGAAGAAGAAGAAGAAAATGGACAAAAGGCGGGAGGGAAATTTCCAAGGGAAGGAGGATCACTTTTTAGAGAATTATAGAGGAAACAGAAAGGAAAACTAAATCAAAAGAGGCTTCACAACACCAGAATGCGATGGAAGCAGAGAAGAGAATGTCTACGCGACTCTAATTCAAGGGCCCCCTATTGTAATTAACTAATACCATTAAATAATTTGTTACTTATTTTTTTAAAGAAAAAAATAACGATATTAATTAATCATAACAGTAGACATGAAAGTTTCTACTCGATTTATAAATTAATAGGGAAAGATTCTATGAAATAATATTTACATGCAAAATTTACAAAAAAAAATTGTCTAAAATACGCATTGTGTAGACGTGCGCATAAGTGTTTTCTTATTTACAAGTTTGTCACTCACGTTTCGTGATCAACAATGTTGTTGTGTTTGATCAACATTCATTGTTGATTATCATGATGACTTGTCTTGATCGACATCGCCATATAAATGTTGATCTGCATAGTGATCAACATCTTCTTACATATGATTATCATTTATCTACATGGTGATTAGCATGCATCTCCTTGCACCTGATCAACATTGATCTACATGGTGATCAACATGCATCTCCTTACACCTGATTAGCATTGATGTACATGGTGATCATGATTGATGTACACCTGATTAGCATTGATCTACATAGTTATCAGCATGCATCTCCTTGCACCTGATCAACATTGATCTACATGGTGATCAACATGCATCTCTTTACATCTGATCAGCATTGATGTACATGGTGATCATGATTGATGTACACTTGATCAGCATTGATCTACATAGTGATCAGCATGCATTTCCTTACCCTGATCAACATGCGTCTCTTTACACCTGATCAACATTGATGTACATGGTGATCAACATTGATGTACACCTGATCAACATTGATCTACATGGTGATCAACATGCATCTCCTTACACCTGATCAACATTGATGTACATGGTGACCATTATCGCCTTACACCTTATCAGCATTGATCTGCATGGTAATCAACACCTCCTTACACCTCATTAACATTGATAGGCATGATAATCAACATCTTCTTACACATGATCAGTATCAAAGTCGGATCAACATGACTACCTACTCTGATCATCATCGTTTTCCCAGATTTTTTAAGTAAAAAACAAATCAATTTTTCATTCTTGGCAAGTTTGGTGGTTCTGGAGTTTCATCACAGCCAAATTCTGATGGTGTTTGAGTTGCTGAGTTGGGCAAGTTTGGCTTTCAGAAGCACTGAAGCAGATCTAATGTCATGATGAAAACGACGTAAATGTCATCAAATCCGATGGAAAGCTTTTCCGAAAGGGACAATGATATGTTTTAGTGATAATTGTTTGTTGAGTTGCACTTCATGGTGGTTTCAGAGCTAGAGAGATGGGACTAGGTATGACAACGGTGCGGTTAAACCGCGGTACCCCCTAAACCGCTAACTGCGGTTTTTTTGATATTCATGGTTAACGATTTTTACGTAACGGTTATAAATTCACATCCAAAACCGCTAACCGCGGATATCCACGGTTAATTGTTACAACCACGGTTATCAAAATAGACCAAACAATTTTTTTTACAAATTACAACGCAACTCCAAACTCCATGAAACCAAAACTCCAAGCTGAAATCAATAAATAGACCATGTATCAATCAATAAAAAAAACCATTTAACTGCGGTCCGGAAATCTGGATTGGGCTGGACTTAGGTGAACTTAGATGGATCTAGTATATACTATATTTTATTGGGTAACCGTTTAATCGCGATTAACGGTTATCTGCGGTCCGGTTACACCCATACCGTTAACCACATCCATTGGTTATAGAAAAAAACCATAATCGTCAATCCAGTGATCAGAAACGGTCGATTATCCGCGATTAACAGTTCTTATCCGCTCTACTACCATACTTAGATGGGACTAGAAGCTTCGCCGGATATCACAACAGTTGTTGGCACTCAGAGAGAAGCACAATGATAATAAATGTAATTAATATTACGTCTTATCTTATACCTATAGACTCCACAATGCACGACCTATAGCTACTTTTTTGTTTTTTAAAGTATATGTGAAATTTACGTTTAATCACTCAAAATCTTGTAGGATTAACGGCAAAACGCGGCAGATGCATTAAATGAAGACAACACAGTCAAACCTGCAATTAAAATATAATAAAAACATTAATTAAAACCTGAATAGGACATAATTTATTTTTATAGAATCACCCATGAATTTTCTCAAATCCATTCTTACAATTGACTGATGCATTTTGATTTACAACACTAACGAAACAGACGAATGTAATTCAAGAACATGAGAAATTGATGAGAAAGTAAACCAACCCCAGTTAGCTAATGAGCTGGTTTATGTATGTACAAGTTCTACACCACCAGTGAATGGTACTTTTTTTTACCTTGTTCAGTCACTTTCATAGTCTTCATCGTCTCCAAAGGTGAAAACAGACGCATCAGCCGCCATTGCTTTAAACTCACTTGCCGAGTTTGAAGAAGCAGTGCTTAGGGCCGGAGCACCCACACTATCACCCTTTTGTGCACTACCAAAATCAACATGTTGCGATGGAGGGTTCACGTTTCCTAGAGAGACCTTTTCAATGGCTTGAGCCAAGCTTGTGACCTGGTCTGGGCTAGATTGAGTTTCGGTAGTGGAAGTGGTGGCTGCGGGCATCTGGACCCCGGTTGAGGCTGCTTGATGATCTTGTTTCCTCTTTGAAGAAACTGATTCTTCCGCCTCACTGTCTGAGAAGACATCATCTTTCTCACTATTCTTGGCATCTTTGGTTTCATTTGAAGGTGCAGAACTTCTGTCACCTGCTGTGTTACTTGCACCTGAGTTCTCATCTGGTTTCTTTGGGGCACTTCCAGTTGTAGGATTGGAGGTTGGTGGGATGTTTCCATTGCAATCTACCATTACAATCTCAACTTGAAAACCTGGAGAAGGCAATTTCCTCTGCCAAAAACCGACACCCCAAAATTTGTCATTAACACATACTTCCGAACAAGAATACACCCGACAGAAGAAAGCAGAAGTTAAAAGTTAAATACGAGTTAACTAAATATCGAAAACATTGCTTACTTTGTCAAACCCATCAAGATCACCGGTGTTGAGGATCTTTCTGTTCTCTATCATTGTTGTGTTCAACCAACTGCATGAAAACAATCATACACAAACGAGTCAGATCCATTCGGACATCCCAAGGGTAAAAATCCATAAAGTGAAGTTACTAATGACAGACCAGTAAAAATCTCCTTGACGATCATGGAATTGAATTCTGAAATCCCCAGCCAACTCGGTCAGACCAGGCTCCCCAGGTAAAGCAAAGACCATAACCCCTTTCTTTGGTGCACTAAACCAAATATCTTCAGACTGCAGAGAATGTTAAACAACGATAATAAGCATGAATATGCCTTAGCAGTGAACTTAAGATTAGCCATTGAAAGAACAAGCATACTGATAGATCCTTTGTTCGTGGATGCTTCTTAGTGGAGAATAGAACACCTGTTGAAAGAGGACAACTATATAAGTTAAAAGCCATGGTACCATAAGCTACACATGTTATTAATCACAACACTCTACCTCCCTTTTTTTTAGAAATTTAAATGGTATAACTAAAACTTAGCATAAGAAAGTAGTACTGTTAAAAAACAATCTGAAGCAAAACTCGAAATGAACTTATCTTGGTGAAAGAACTGTTATTAATCACAACACTCTTACCTCCTTTTTCTTTTTAGAAATTTAAATGGTATAACTAAAACTTAGCATGAGAAAGTAGTATTGTTAAAAAACAATCTGAAGCAAAACTTGAAATGGACTTATCTTGGAGAAATTATCATTATCCAACATGACTACATGGGTAAAAAACAATCAAAACAGCTGAAGGCACTTCTTAAAAATCAACCATGCAGAAAGAGCGATCCAGTTCACAACCTAGAGTGTCTTAAAAGAACATATGCTATATACTATTTCAAACCAACGTTCAGAACCTATGAAGCCCAAAGTTCCACAAGGTCAGCCACAACTGTACAGAAGTGATTGCTCAGATGGAGCCGGAAAGGATGTTGCTTATAGTACCACATTGATGAAATATTGGAGGAACAACATACCATTATGGTCAGAAACCGTAATGGCTGGCCTGATCCAATATGGGCAACGGTGAAGTCTGAATCCCCTAAGCATGCACCTTGAGAAAAAAAGCAAGATTTGAATAACGAAAGCAAATAGCTGCAAGAAACTTGTTAAACAGCAACAACATACTTGCGGCCGGGCTGGTTTTCACCGTTGAAGTATGTCAACACCCGCTCGAAATATTTGACATATCGCTGGACAGAGAATAGAGTACTTAACAACCAAGAAAACAGAGAACAGCTTGAAAATTCATACCTGATACATGTCCTTTATAAACATAAAGCTAATTACTCACAATTTGACTAGGTAAAACAAGAGCCTTCCCATCTACACATCTTTTTTGGTTGTAATAGTCAATTGACTCTTCTGCTGTTGGAAAGAACTGTAAACAGATAGCAACAAGAAATAAGGATCATGCAACTGCCTGTATAAAGATACATTTAAATATAACTAGTACTCCCTCTGTCACTTAATTTTAAAAATGATCGACTTTTGATATCAATTGGACTTCAAAATATCTATAATATTCATTGGTAAAAACTTCTGTGAGAATAAGTTCTGCAAACATCAAATTATCATGTGTATGAAAAGTTAAAATTTATATTTCGAGGTGCTGGCAAATAAAATTGTAGATTAAATGCTGAAAAATGTTTAAAAAATTCAAGGACAGAGGAGTAACATTCTATGCAAAAATATTTGAGCATATCTGACCTTCAAATATAAAAGAAGGCTTGAAATCATTAACCCTGTTCTTGCCATTCCAGCTTTACAATGAACAACCACAACATTCTCAATATCTTCCTTCAGCCATGAGTAAGCACTTTGACAGAAAGATATTATAAGTTGAATTGGAGGGCAGTTATGATCATCAAATGGAAAGCTGGCCACCTGAAGAATCATAGATATCATTTAATCAGAATTCAAGAAAACAGCTACAATTATTACCAATTTTTTAATCTGAAAATTCCTTTAGATAAAGGTAAAAGATAAACAAAACAGAGATCCAGTTAACATACTAGACAATTACTTTGATTAGAACTAACTAGACTAAGAATACATAAAGACAATGCGCTACAAGCATTCCTAATTCGAATTTGATATGATGCAGCAATGTATCTTCTATGAGGCATGAACTTATGAGAACAACAACAGAGTGTCCGCAAATAGTGAGTTTCTTTTCTCAAACAAATGGCCAAAAGAAATGTTAAAATAAGAGAGTTCTTTTCAATCTCATTCAAGGGGAGGTGATTCCTGTGTCCAATGTTCAGTAGCAAAGTAACTCAAAAGCCCCTACGATTAAACATTTTCATCCCAATACATCAAGGTCAGAAAAATAAATAAAAAATATTAAAAAGAAATCAGGAGCATATGATTTTCACTTTAACTTAGATACAAATGTGTAGCTCACCTTGCCTTCAAACAGTGATGCATCATATAGCCTCTCAGAGCAAAGGTTGTACACTTTGTACTTCCCCTACAAGAATGAACATGTAATGATTAGACTATTTCCCAGAAGGACCTTGACAATTGACAGAGAAAAAACATTTCTCGGCTATAAGCATACAATATGTAGAAGCGCCCCTATATACAATTATTACAAAGTTGGTATCTTACTTGTTAGATAATAATGCTAAAGTAAAATGAAACTTTTCTCACAGAAATACCTTCAAAAGTTTAAACAGCATGAAAATTTCATAATAATCCCTTCCAGAGGACTACCTTGTGATGTGTCTCAAAAAACTTAATCACTTCTTCCATGTGGTTTCTGTAAAATCCCTGCATTGCATATCCAGGATCGTAAAAAATAGACTTGGATAAAAAAAATGAAATGATACATAAACAATCAGATCAGATGAATTACCTCAACATAACCAAAAAATCCAGAGCTCATGTCCCCAGCAGGGAAACCCATGGCAATTATATTTTCTGTTATGTAGGTCATGTCTAGGTCAAATCCTCCTTCCTAAAAGAAGGATAAAACAAGCAACGTCACTTGGCCTAAACTACAGTCGTTCTAACAGAAGAGGAAAAGATTAATGTATCTTATTATAAATGGTAAACACCGAATGATTATATTGCTTCGAGCAGTACTTCTGGACTAAATGTGTAACACATGTCAAATATCCAAATTTCAAAGTTCTAATTACCGTATTTGTAGCATATATTGGCCAAAAATTATACTAGTACTTAATACTAAATGAATTTATCTAAATATTCTGCAGGTGGAGTACATTTTTGCCTATGATACAGTAAAGAATATTGTTTTCCTTTATAGAATGCTCATAGACACATCATTGAAAACAATTTACTGAAAAGTGAAAAATGAGAGACATCAAAGTCATGGATGGAAAACAGATTGCCAGCTAATAATGCTGAAAAATAGAGAAATGAGTCCCACCTGGTATCTCCGCTTATTCTGAGAGACAACATGCCTAGCCTTGACTTGTACAGCCTTTACTGCATTCTTAGATGAGTCAACAATGCCTTTAGTAATAGTCCCAATAAAACCTGGCTGCCCTGTTGTTGAGGTTCCATTAGAACTATCATCCTCTGTAGGGGCAGTTGGAGACATGCGCAGCCCTAGCCCACTAGTAAGGCGTGCAAAGGTAGATTTTGCAGAATTTTCTGATGGTGAGTTCTCCTCTGATGCAGTGAAATTTTGGGGGATCTTCAAACTCTTTGCCCACAACGACAGTCCGGAAGTGGATAGCTTTGGAGAGGCATCCTGTGCACCATTTTCTTGTCCAGATGCCATAGCAGGAGTAGCAGGTTTGACATCAGGACCTTCAACAGTTGGTGATATAGGTGCAGCTGCATGTTCCTTGTCCATGACGAACGCCGGAACCCTCAACTATAATAAAAAATCAAACTTTGATGACCCAACATATAACACACCGCTACAGAGACCACTTCAAATAAATGAATATTCCAGATTCAGTATAGAGAACAAAACGCTACAATCCCACAGCCAAAAAACTAAGTTACTCGATGCAAATGAATCCACTAAATGTTGCATCATTGAAAACAAATACAGTATTAAAACAAAGCATAAGCTCACAAGCATCCAGATATGGTTAGTTGAGACTATCTCCATCAACTACTCGATGGGTCAATGTAAGTATATTCTTAGACTAATCCTAATGCTGCATTTTCCAGAACACAAGCAAAGCTTCTATCCAGCGAAGCTTCGCCAGCACCAGATTTAGTGACTGACCAAAAGTCAGTTTCATATAACCTTCAATTTACAAAGAGGATTGATCTATGGTCTCTAGCTAGTTTCAACTGGCTACCTAGATTTACCAAATGATCCGCTGAAGCAGCGCAACAACAAAATGATGATGCACCAAAACACCGATTCCCCAGTTGATATCATGAACCGTGATCGCAAGGAAATGCTTCTAAAACCTAAAACAGAAAGCCGGACATCACAGCACCGGCCAATTGAATCTAAACCAGTTCACCGACGGAAACTGAAGCTAAAAGATGATACAAAGGACCAATATAATCGATCCAAAGTCAATTCTCCGAAGAAAAATTTCCACTACACAAATCAGATATTCCAAACAGATCTAGCAATAGGATCTAACCTTCTCGGTTTCAGGATTACGAAGCTTAGTTGATTAGGGTTTGAGAGAGCGAGATGGTGAGAGAGTAAGAGCACGAATGCAGGAAGGATGAATTACGCAAAAACGTAGAGAAGGTTATTGCCTCTGTGCACTTCACGTGATCTTCCTTGGTCAACTAATAATACTGGCCGTTGATCTTGCAGACAATTTTGTTTGAATCTTGTGCAATTAATTTTGGGAGATAGAGTAATTTTATCACTAACTTTTTAAAAAAAAATTATTTTATCACTAACCTTTTTTCTAAGGTATAAATGTCATCAATATTTTGTTTTAGGGTAAAATTACCACCGTTGAGTCGACACTGTAACGTGGCATGATGAAACTATTAACCTAGAAGTAAAAATTATTCTCTAATATTTGTTGTACCTCCACCAGATCAATATCAGTTTTTTTTTCCTTGCTCAGCTAGTGTTGAAATACCACCAATCGAAACAGATCCATGATGGAAAACGCGATTTTACCGGTCTCGATTCATCCAACAGCCGTTGATTGCTTCATGACCGGATGTCCAGTGAGAAACTTACCGCTTTACCGAAATGTTGAAGGCATTTTTATCCAAAAAACAAATGTTGGTAACAAAATGAGATATTTTGAAAAAGTTAGTGCCAAAATCACCTTTCTACATTAATTTTCATTCTGACTATTCTATGAACAGAAATACATATATCAAATTTTTTTATTTTTTTTTTCCTCTTTTGAAAAGTGTATTTTTTATTTTTAGTAGGACAAGAGATTTGAGATGATGGATTTGAACTCAAAATCTCCGTCTCATCTTATGTCCTTAGGTCCTTAAGGGTACGTTTGGTTGTCAGGATAAAAAATTATGGAATAGGATGATTAAAATAAGATAGGATGAGATAATATTGGATTAGATGAGATAATATTGGATTAGATGGACAATACAGTATTCAATCCCTTGTTTGGCTCTAGACAGGATGATTGTAATGTGAAAATTAAAACTTAGTCCAGGCCAAGCAGCAACGTGAGTCATCACCTCCTTATTTGATATTTTGTTGTAAGTAAGTCTCCACTTAGTATTCTGCTCTTTGAAGTTTCAACTTGATCTGATGCTTACAGGATTCCTTAAGCATTTCTTTGCACCTATCAAGTTCCTTTTGCATCACATATTTATGCTCCCTCAACTAGGTGCAATGATCCAATTGTTCCTTCTAAAAGTTTCATTGCCTCACGTTCATCTGCTATTGGCTTTTGCTAGTACAATATCCTTAAACTCAAGTAGCTGCATTTAGAAAAATAATTAAAAGCATTGGTGTCCACTTCTTTGTCACCCATACCAATTTGAGCTTGAAGCTTG
>JBBYHH010675477.1:0-10271 GCA_038382905.1 Daphne laureola
CTTGATGATTTCGGTTTTGATGAAGGATTTCTTGCACCTCCTTGCTCCTTGGAACCTCACCAATTTAAGACTTGAGGATGATGAAGATGATTAAGGCAAGAAGAAGGAAGAATGGAAGACAAACTTGGTGTTTGGGAGGGATGAGGCCGGCGGTTTTCAAAGAGGAGAGAAGGGAGAGCTTCTTACTTTGTGTTTGAAATTGCTAAGTGTAATGAAGTAGAATGGAGTGAGAGGGAGAGGGGAGGCCAGGTAAGGAAGAGAGAGGGAGGGAAAGTAGTTAGTTGTTTATTAGTTTAGGTTTTAGGGTAGGGAACCAATTTGCCCAAATTAAGGGATTTCAGTTTCTAGGTATTAATGGTTAGGATATGGTAGGCTACCCTAAAAAGCTACTTAGCCATCCTACAATTTGGATGCCCTTATTAATTAGGATTAGTGGGTGTTTTCATCAAATTTTTTGTAACGACCATTTTATCCTCCAAAACCGCAAATTATTAAAATATCTTGAACCTCTCAGAACATCTTGAAACACTTAAATCTCGATGAATTAACGTAAAATATAATCCCAGGATATGAAATTTCATTAATCATGATGTAATTTACTGATAATTACAAAGTTACTGAGAATTAAATTGAACAATCTGGGAAAATACATATCCAAAATAAATGCTTTCAGAGTGACCGTAACAGGGGGCAGCAAAGGTTTCAGCCCCGGGGTCAGCCCAATGCACTGCAGGGTCGAGAGATAGCTCGGGGGGGTTTGAAAGCTCCACAACCGTGGGTTCAGTTACCACCACCAGCTCAGCCAGCACAGCAGCAGGCCCGGCCAGGCCGGGTATTTCAGATAGAGCAGGGCACACCCACCCAACAATGGGAATTGGCAGGTACATTGGTTCTTTACGATACTTCCATTCTCACACTTTTTGATACCGGCGCATCTATTTTGATTATCTCTCAGACATGCGCATTAGCATTACAGTTACATATGACAGGTATACCCGATGTGATTCTGGTGCGCACTGTCGGTAGTCAGTACTTATTTTTTAATGAAATGGTGTTTGGATGTATAGTGACTATCGGCAGATACCATATTCTATATGATTTATTGGTGCTTGACACGCCCAAGTATGACATTATTCTTGGGATGAACTGGATGGCCAAGAACTCGATTTAGATCAATTATGCCAAATGGCACATCTTACTTGATGGAGAGGTTGTGCCACTTATAGCTCCACCAGACGCTCTGATTGTCAACCATAGTATGGAGCTTATGGTGTTGGACCAGATTTTAGTTATTGATGAGGAAGACTATTTTGAGCTCAACCTCGCCGGTACACGTATGGAGCTGGAGAAGATCCGTGTTATATGCTATTTTCCAAAGGTGTTCCCCGAGGAGTTACCGCGGATGCCACCAGAGAGGGTGGTTATGTTTGACATATAGCTACAACCATGGTCTACTCCTATTTCTATTCCTCCCTATCGCATGCCGATAGTGGATATGGATGAGCTGAAGAAGCAATTGGATGAGCTGCTAGAGAAGGGATACATTTAATGTAGCACATCGTTGTGGGGTACCCCGGTATTGTTTGTCAGAAAGAATGATGGAATCCTACGGTTATGCATTAATTATCGTCGATTGAATCCTATCACCATTAAGAAAAATTACCCACTACCAAGGATCGATGACTTATTTGATTAGCTCAGGGGAGCCAAGGTGTTCTCGAAGATCGATCTGAGGTCTGGGTACTTCCAGCTTTGCGTGAGGTAAGAAGACATTCCCAAGACCGCATTTCACACCCGGTATGGGCATTTTGAGTTTACTGTTATGTCGTTTGGTTTAACGAACGCCCCAGTGGCATTTATGGATATGATGCACCGGGTGTTCCAACCAAATCTCGACTCCTTTGTGGTAGTCTTCATTGATGATATCTTGGTTTATTCTCTGGATGAAGACTCGCATCAAGAACACTTGAGAATTGTACTAGAGACACTTTGGAACCACAGGCTGTACGCTAATTTTTTGAAGTGTGACTTTTGGATGCGGGAGGTATCTTTCCTTGGCCACATTATCGGGGAACATGGCATGTCGATGGATCCAGAGAAAGTCAGGGAGGTGCAAGAGTGGAGGCAACCAAGAATAGTTAGAGACATACAGAGCTTCCTGGGTTTGGCTGGGTACTATCGTCGGTTCGTACCAGGATTCTCTGTGGTTGCATCACCACTCACACAACTGATCAAAAATGGTCAGGCTTTCATCTGGTCAGAGGCATGTGATAGGAGCTTTCAGGAGCTTAAGCAGCGCTTGAAAAATGCACCAATTCTGATCCTACCCGACCCGGTGCAACCATATGTCATTTACACTGATGCGTCCAGGACGGGTCTGGGTTGTGTACTCATGTAGGGACAGCACGTCATTGCCTATGGATTAAGGAAAATGCGGCCCCATGAGCAGAACTACCCCACACATGATCTCAAATTGACTGCAGTCATTTATCCCCTGAAACAGTGGTGATACTATTTGCTCGGTAATAAGTTCTAGATCTTCACTGACCATAAGAATCTCAAATATATGTTTACCCAGAAAGAGTTGAACATGAGGCAGCGATGGTGGGTCGGATATATGAAAGATTATAATTGTACGATCGAGTACACAGCTGGTAAAAGCAACTTGGTAGCAGATGTGTTGAGTCAAATGTATACTGGAGTAGTCAAGGGTGGAGATTATGGGAACAAAGCCGAGGAATCAGATTTGACCCCTATGTGCCAAAGATGGCACCAGTGGGAGGAAACACAAATCTATACTTTGACTATTCAGTCAGACTGGTTAGTCAGGGTCAGGGAAGCCCAGAGCAGGGACACAAGTTTGAATAAGGTTTCTGAAGAAGGCAAGGGAGCTTTACGCCCGTCTTTTGAGTACAGGCAAGGACTATTGTACTTCAAGGGACGATTGTATGTGCCATATGATTTGGATGTCCGATAGGAGATTCTAGAGGAGGCGCACTCCAGTCGACTGAGCATCCACCTTGGAAGTGAGAAGATGTACCATGATCTTCGATCTCACTTTTGGTGGTCAGGGATGCGGAAGCAGATTGGCACTTATGTGGCTAAGTGTGCGACATGTCAACGGGTAAAGGTAGAGCACCAGAAGCCAGCCGGTACCTTGCAGAGGTTGCCCATTCCTATCAGGAAATGGGGTAACATTACTATGGATTTTCTTATTGGTCTACCTATGATGAGAGCACGACACGACGCCATCTGGGTTATCATCGACCGCCTCACAAAATGTGCACACTTTTTACCTGTCCGCGTGACTGATTCTTTGGACAAGCTTGCCCAGTTATACATTCAGGAAATCATGAGATTGCATGGAGTACCAGACTCCATTATGTTCGACAAGACCCATGATTCACCGTGAGGTTTTGGAGTTCCTTTCACAAGGCAATGGGCACGCGGATCCACCTGAGCACTGCATATCACCCCCAGACTGACGGGCAGTCAAAAAGGGTTATACAGATTATTGAGGACATGCTCAGGAGTTACGCGCTTAACTTCAGGTGAGAGTGGGACCAGCATTTGCCGCTAGTGGAATTCTCATATAACAACAATTACCAAACCACTATCGGCATGCCACCATATGAGACCCTGTATGGGCGGAGATGTATGACACCCCATTATTGGTCTGATGCATTGGACATGATTGAGATAGGCCCTAAAGTCATAGAAGAAACCACTCGGAAGATCAAGCAGATCCAAGCATGGTTGAAGACCGCCAATGATAGGACCACCTCATATGTAAATAAACGGCGCAGATACTTGAAGTTTGAGGTGGGGGACAGAGTCTTGCTTAAGGTTGCACACATTTGGGTGACGGTACGATTCGGGAAGCTGGGCAAGTTGGCCCCAAGATATATTGGATCCTATGAGATTCTGGAGCGGATTGGTAAGGTCGCCTACCAACTAGCCTTGCCACCTAGCATATCGGGGGTGCACAATATCTTTCATGTGAGTATGCTCAAGAAGTGCATACTTGATCCTATTCAGACTATGCCAATGGAGGAGATACAGCTGCTGCCAGATCTGTCCTACCAAGAGGTACCGATTACATTTCTAGCTAGGGATACTCAGAGGCTCCGCAGCAGGTTAATCCTGATGATCAAGGTTCAGTGGTCACATCATTCTGGTCGGGAAGCAACCTAGGAGATGGAGAAGGACTTGATTGATCGATACCCTGAGGAGTACCAGCATTTGAGGGGACTCTTGGAGGACCAAGAGTCCTAGGTCAGATTTGTAACATTTCTGTAACATTGATGTATATGTAATGGACATGTTTATTAATGAATTCTATATTCCAAGAATTATTTGGAGTTCAGTTCTATGAGATTTTAGTATTTTATAATGTTTCAGGAGTTTCAGGTCATTTTATCAAAAATTGGTTCCAGGGGCAAAATGGTCATTTTTTGGAAAATTGGATGAGGAAGTGCAATTTTGTATTTTCCTAGGGTGAGGGCGGCTGGTTACTGGGAGTTATAAGGGTGGAAATTTGGTTATGGCATGAAAATGCATTTTAAGTGAAGAAAGGAAATAAAAAGATATTATATTCAAAGTGGATTACATGTGTCCATTTGAAATTGAGTGGAAGAGGATAAGAATCTCATCCAAGGGTGGAGATCAAAGATGGAAGAGGATAATTATGAGAATTATCTTCTTAAAAAAGAAAAAGAAAAGGCTTGGTAGTAAGAAGTAATAAGTTAAGTAGTAAGAAATAAAAAAAAATTCACTCACTTTCTCTCTCTCAAAATGGGCCCACTCCTTTCTCTCTCTAGTTCATAGTATTCTTCATCCAATCTCCTTCAAATCTTTATCCAAAGTTCAAGAAATTCAAAGGTAAACATGTTTTCATGCTTACTTTAACAAGATAATGAGATTACATGATTTGAAATCTCATTTCCTCTCCATTTCTTCTCAAGACCGAATTCTTAAGAAGTGTTCTTGAAGATTTTCCTCAACCAATCTTGGATATTTTCTTAAGGTAAGCTTATATCTAAAGTTATCTTCAAGTATTTCAAGTTGTTCATGAAGTTGAAGTTGATGATCATGAACTATGTTTGTGGATGGTTGAAGCATGATTTGAAATGTGTTCTTGGGTGTATTCTAAGCATGTTTAACACTTGGTATGAAGCTTGAATCATCTTGGATCATGATTTCTTTTATTGCCAATTTTTAGTCTTAATGTTTGAAAGTTGGAGTTGAGTTGAAACAAGTGTAAATATGTGTTCTTGGGTGGTTTTTAAGCATGTTTAATACTTGAATTCAAGATGAAATCATCATGGAAGAGGGGGTTGTAGTTTGGCCAAAAGTTTCTAGCTTAAAGGAAAAATGGTGTTCTTTGTTTAAATGTTGATCCATGTTGATTTTGTGATGATTTGAAACATGTATGATGAGTTAAAAAGTTGAACAAAAATCGTTGGTGATTTTTGATGTTTGGCCGAAACTTTAAGGGGTTAAATGGTGAAGATTTTCTTGATGGAAGTATGAAATAATGTTGGAAAGATGAAGATTTGATCACCTAAAGTTATTGGTTGAAGTTTGAAGAAAAACTTCAAAAGTATAAGTATTGGCCGAATTTGTAAGTTGGAAAGAATTGGGTGTTTGTGAAGTTTAATCTTTAATTTGGGTTAAAATGAGCTAATTAAGGTCCTTTCTGACCTTGAATTTTTTGCCCGGGATGATTTCCACGTCTTCGGTAATCTCACTGAGATGAGGTGTGTCTTCAGCGTCCATGGGATCATCGAAGGAAGAAGAGGCTTGAGGATTGATGCTGGAGTTAAGGGTGGCAACATAGTTGGTGCGTGATACCTTTTGGATGATATATATGTTAGTGTCACCGCATGGAATTTTTAAGGCGACTGTTAGGGACCATATGTCGCACCTCATGTGGAATTCAACCTGGCTGGGATGGTCGATGATCACGTTAAACATGAGGAGACATCGATCACAAGGATTTTTTCCATCATGGATTGGCAGTCCAGAGTTTGGAATAGAGTATCCCTAATCAGCATGAGGGGAAGTGTGATGATACCGAGGGTAGGTACAACGTCTTGTTCGATGCCAAAAGTGGGACTAGAGGTATGTCTGACACATGATAGAGGGATCTTTAGCTTGTCTAACATTTCCTTGAAGAGGACATTGGTATTGGCTCTTGTGTCGATGTAGACTCTATTTATGTCATAGGCTACAATTCAGGCTGTGATTTGGAGAGGGTTGGAGTGGGGATACGAGACCTTTGTATTATTAGGTCTGTAAATGACATTCTCCTCCTGATGGTCAATCTGGAGAATTTCATGAGAATAACACTTGAGTGTAGAGGAGCCCTCAGACTTGATAAGCATGTGGACTGTACCCATTACCGGTGGTACTAGAGGATTTCCCTGTCAAGGGCTACTATGATGACGACGGCTCTTATCGCTTGTTCATCATATTTTTTACCTATGGAAAGGTCCTTTAGGGATGTGTCGGCCCAAACATGGTATTCTTTGAGTTTACCCATTGTTGATCATCTCGGAGATGAGATGTTTGAGCTGCTAGCAGCCCTCAGTGTCATGCACCTTATCCTTGTGATAGTTGCAATATTTATCAAGACCTTTGAAGGTCTTGTGTGTGATTGGTTGAGGCTATCGAGGGACCTTGTTGTGTTTTTGAAGCATCAGAAGGATGTTAGTGAGTGTTTTTTGAAGTAGCAGATGAGGTTAAACCCCCTCGGTATAGGGCCCGAGGATGAGTAT
The DNA here is from genome assembly GCA_038382905.1 of Daphne laureola. Lineage (NCBI taxonomy): Eukaryota > Viridiplantae > Streptophyta > Magnoliopsida > Malvales > Thymelaeaceae > Daphne > Daphne laureola. The sequence goes on from JBBYHH010675477.1 coordinate 6,780, forward strand.
TTTCTTGAGCTGGAGCCCTTGTCATATTTGCGGTGCTTATCTGCTGTGGTAGAGGAAACCTGATGATTGGGTCTGTTGATCTCTTCAGAGTTTATGAACCTTGTGGCTTGATCCATGAAATCACCCATCATGGTAACAAAATTTTCATTGATGTTATAGGTGAGGCGAGACTCGCGCTGGAGGCCTTGGGTGATGACCAAGAGTTGCATGTCAGTGGAGAGTTCTTGCACCTGGATGGCCTCAAACTAGAATCATTTGACATAGTCCCGGAGGGAATCTTCTTTCTGTTGAGGCACCTTGAGAAGATGCGCGACCATTTTAGGAGGTGGTTGGGACCCCATGAAGTGGTGGAGGAAGGCAGTTGAAAAATGTTTATAGCACTTGAAGTGCTAGCCTCGTAAGGTTCCAAACTATGTAGAGGTGGCTCCCTTAAGAGTGAAATTGAAAGATTTTCAGAGGATGGCATTATTGGGTTGAGCCATCTCCATCTGAGAATCATAATGGCGTAGGTGGTCGATTGGGTCGAAGGGCCCATCGTAACTGTCCATCGTGGGCATGCGAAAGCCCTTTGGAGATTTCACCGTGATGATATCGATGGTAAAGGGTTGTGTAAGGAGGAGTTCGATGTCATCGAAGGCCTGGCTGGGAGTTTTGACTTGTGCCTCAACCAAGTGCATGCGACGGAGTAGGTCATCGACGTTGAAATTTCCGACACCAGAATTGTTGGCCCAACCATTGGTGTTCGACTTGGACTCATTTTCGATAGGTTGTTCCCCTTGAAAGTTGGTGATTTATACTCGAATGGTCTGAGCAATTAGAGCCTACATATCCCAGAGGATTTAGATTTGATCATCTACATTTAAGCAGGGTCGATGATAGTGATGGGTTGAGCGGTGCCGCTTGGGAAAAATGGTGGAACCTGCACCCCATCGCGATTGGTGACAGGTGGTGGAGGGAGCTTCTTGCCCTGATCACCATTGGTTGGTGGTGGTGGCAAGCTTAAACTAGAGCTGGCATCCTAGACTTGGACGTTGTCATTGTTGGTATTGTTCTTTCTGGTTTGCGCCATTCATCCCGGTGATGAACTTCTGGAAAAAATAAAAAAGTGGTCGTGGGTTCGTTTCTGGCAGACGGTGCCAAATTGATATGCATCTTATCAATCGGCAGCCCAGGTAAGCCCAACCAAGTAGGAACCATGACTTGCAAGCCAAGTAATAAGAGGAAATCAGACAGAGCAGAGCAGAGGAGGTGGGATGTGTAGTATCTACATTTTGTGTGGTAGGTACCACCCAATATATAGGGTGGTACCTGGCCATTTAAGGAGGGCATGATCCTTGGGATCTGAGCCATTCTTGTGGCTAAGCCTAAAGAGAGTCGTTAAAGGCATTGAGGATATTTTGACATCCAAAATGATTAAATGTGGGGGCGGTTGTGTAGGAAGTTTTGCCGCACCAAGATACTTTTGAGATGCTACTTGAGCTTGTAGAGCTAAGTGGGACATTAAAGGTACCTAGAAGTAGCTCACTTTAGCTCACCTCATCTAGAAGTAGCTGAACTTAGCTCATCACAGCTAAGTAGGAGCTCAAAGTTAGCTAGGAGTAGCTCACCTTAGCTCATCTCAGTTATAAGTAGCTGAACTTAGATCACTTCAGCTCAAGGTCAGCTAAAAGTGGCTTTCCTTAGCTCAACTCCATCTAAATGTAGCTGGACATAGCTCAAGTCACCTCAAGTCAGCTCACTACAGCTCACATGAGTTGGTAGAAGCTTGACTTCAGCTTATTCCAGCTCAGAGTAGCTAGAACTTGCTCAACTTTAGCTCACTCTAGCTAGAAGTAGCTTGACATAGCTTAAGTTGAGCTCACTCTAGCTAAAAGTAGGTAGACTTGACTTGTCTTAGCTTAACTTAGCTCTAGTTGTGAAGTAGAAGAGTGTTTAAGCTCAATGTGAGCTTAGTTTCAGATCATGTGAGTTCAAGATGTGGAAATGGATTTGTGAGTTAGCTTTATGTAAGCTCACTCTATTCCTTATATGAAAATAGCATGTGGCACCTTTTGGTGAACAAATATGTCTATTGGTGAAAGGGTGACAACCTTTCATGGAAGGGTGTACTCCTTCATCCAAACATGGCCACCTTTTGACTAAGAGGAATGACCCCTTGGCCAAAAAGGGTCATGACTTTTCAGCACCCAAGATGAGATATAAGGGCCGGCTAAAAGGGGGCACTTATGTTCCGAAATGGTGCAAGGGCACCCCTTGCCCTTTGGAGGAAAGGTTTCGGAATTTGAGGGGTGCCATTAGTCACCCCTCATTGTCTATAAATAAGTGGAGATTTTGCCACTTTCTCATCATCCCTTGGCAGCATTGCCCTCTCTATTTCTCTCCCTCTCAAGCTTAATTAGTAAGCATTCTTTTAGAGTTTTTGGGTGAAACCACAGCTAGAGATATTTCTCTCTAGTTCCTCCTCCAAGGAGGAGCATTTAAAGCCGCCCTCTTCTTCAACTTTGGAGCAAGGAACTTCTAGTTCCTTAAGAAGTTTCCCAGGTGCAAGGTACTCTTCTATGCCTTCTCTCTTCTAGATTATTGTATAGTTATATCCATGTCATATGAGACACATATGAGGCATGATTTGACAAAGACATCATCCTATGGATTAGATTACTACTATATGCAATATGTTTGCACATGGATGACATGATATCATGTGACAAGCTAGTGGCACATGTATGATATGTTAACATGAAAAACATCTTATTAAGATCCTAAAATCATCAAATGGTATTCGAGCTATGGTTCTATATATGATCTTGTATGTGTTACATGCTTGAATTGTGATATGTATGCATGTGTATGGCGTAATACATGTGAACATACATCATATGTGTGATAAGTTTTAAATCACATCATAACTTAGTGTTACATGAGTGCACTCTATCTAGGAGGTGGGTTTTAAGTGGGACCAATGTGACCCCTCTATCTTTCCTGGCAGTGTTCCTCTTGTGATTCCTAAGGTTCATGTGTATGGTTTGATAAATATGTCACACATGAACCATATATTGTGTTTCTAAGCTACATGTTGGATGTTCTGTCTAGGAGTTGGAATTTAAGCGGGACTAGTGCCCCTCCATCTTTCCTGGGAACATGCCACACATTAAAGTCTTGGAAGTTCATAAGGGTATGGTTTGTGATGGAAGCATACATATGTTATATGCTAGGTATATTTTTTCCAGAAATGCATGAGTTGCATAAGGTGCATATGTTGCACCTAAATGAGTGCATATGTTGCATTCTTAGTTATACATGTTAGGTGTTAATCATGTATGATTTATTGTATGATTGATTGACCATGTAAAGTAGGCTTATTGAGAACATTTGTATGAAATGATAATGACATGTTGGTATGTTTCTGATTGAATGATATATGCATCTCTTTCACCACATATGAACATGATCAATGTTGTTTCACACACATGTTGCTTGAATAAGTCTAGTTGT
>JBBYHH010675588.1:0-10271 GCA_038382905.1 Daphne laureola
CAATTTATACCCGTTGCGGAGCGCGGGCGAGCAAATTCTTGTTTATGTCCAATTTCTGCATATGTATGAAGATTTTCTCTGTATTTTATTCAAAGTTACATAAATACTCCATCCGTCCGTAAAAGACTGTATCATTTATTTTGACAGTATTACTGTATTTAATCTATGATTTATTTTCATGTATTTTTAGATATTGAAAACTAGAAAATTTATTTAGGAACCATAATTTGATATCCAAATTTTTTAAATATATATTTTCTTAATTTTTTTACAATGTTTATCTTTATTAAAAATTGAGTCAAATATTGAATATTAAAACGATACAATATTTGGCGGACGTAGCGAGTATATGGTTAAGAGTAATAATTTACAAAAATTGATAATCAATCTTCAAAATTTATTCACATACATGACTTAATCCAATGGTTTAAGTTGCTTAAGTCATTTTTTACTTAATCAATTTGATTAAGTCATTTATGTGATTCAACCTTGAGAATTCATTCTCGATTTACGTAAATTTATTACGTTTAATCACATTTTATCTATGTTTGAGTAAGAGATTAATTTTAAAAAAGCCACTAATGTTCTCTAATTTTCTATAGGCTTAATTATTATTTACTCCCCTGAACTATTGTGAATCGCTCTCTTTGATCCTTGTACTATAACTCAGAACTACTCCATCCTCATACTATTAATATCGAGGCAGTTCGGTCCTTTGACCGTTTTCAGTGTTAATTGTTTAGTTTTAGTCCCTTATCTTTATAATTTATCATATTCATGTCATATTTTAAGAATTTATCTTATTAAAATCTTTAACTTTATTTTTGTCTCAATTAAATCGAGGCCCCTAGTCCCTTAGCATAAATAACTAGAGCACAGATGATTAATTTTGTTGTATGGCGATTTCAGATGGTTTGTCTATTAGTACTTTCTCTATTGTTTGTTCTTGATTTTTTTTTTCCGCTTAATTATGTTCTCTCTCAATAATAAAGTTTAGAATTTTTTTAATTTTAGAATTTTCGTCCATTCTTCTCTTCCCTAGATGTTCATCCCGCATAAATCATGCGCATGAGTTCAAATTAAAAATAAGAATGAAAAAAAAAATTGAGTGAAAAATAGAAGAATAGAAAATCGTACTCCTCCCATCCCAGAAAGATTATTGTGTTAACTTTAATATTTTAAATTGCACTGTTTGACTCAAAATTGTACTAGGATAAATAGTGAAAAAAAAATCAAAAAACATATATCTAGAAAGTTTAGATTATAAATTATGATAAGTATATAAATCATTTAACTTTACATGTCTCTAAACTCATAAAAATAAATCATAAATTAAATATTGTGAAAACAATGAAAAAAATTACAATCTTTGTAGGACAGATAGAGTAATAAACATATACTTCATTCATCCCTAAATAAATGATACGTGTTTCATTTTGGGATGTCCATCGAAAATTGGTGCATTTTCTTTTTTAGAAACTTTAATTGAGTTTTTTTACTCAAATACCCTTTACATTTCATCATCTATTACTCTAATTTTTTGCCAAAATTATTCTGGGAGGAGGTGGGTGCTAATGATGGGCTATTTTTTACCAATTTTTTTTTCCCCTTTATTTTTTAATTTGAGTGCTAAAAGAAATGCACTATTTATTTAGGGACGATGAGAGTAGCACATATCCAAAATTGTGGTAGACTTTAAATAATATGTTGATAAGGAGGATAAAATTGTTAGAACTAAAACTGTTAGGATCAAATTATTAGGGTTAAAAATTTGAAGTACAATTTTTATAATTAAACCAAACAGATATTTTAACGATAGTGGCATGTTTAACTCAATTTCAAAACTTAGATGACATATTTGCTCCAAAAAAAAGATGAGTGACAAATATAAAAAATTTGGTAATAAATATGACATTTTTACTCTTAATCCCTTTAAGTAAAATACAAATAAATTCTTCATATATATGAGTAAGTTGGGATTAAGCCAATGGCTTAAGCCCAACCAAATGGCCCCTTAATATATAATTTTATTTTTTCTAAATTTTAATATATGAAGACAAATCATATTATATTATAGATTAAAGTGTGTAGTTTCTAAATATAGATATTGAGGATAATAAGGAGGAAATTATGGTCGATAGTAGATTACATGGTGAAGGAGGATTATTTGTCTAACTTTTAGTCCTAAAACTTTTCAAAATAACTATTCAATTCTAATATTTTAGTTTTTCATTTTCAAGATGTGCAATTGGCTAACATTTTGGTTCTAATTCTTTCCAAAATGACAATTTAGTTCCAAAACTTTTCTTCACAATGTTGCCACCTCCACCCCCATTTCCAAACTTGCTGCAATCTATAAGTTGTGCATGGTTAGAGGAGCATTCTCTTGTTGATCTATGTAACTTTGTCTACTTTATCTATGGATACAATTAATTGGACCATTTAACATCATTCTTCCGCAAGAAATCGTGGCACAACTTGATAGAACACTCTAGAAATAGTTGATAGAGTAAATAGTGGCGAAGCCATGATTCAAGATTAGAGGTAGCGGGGAAATGATAATATTATTCTCATTCGGTAATGTAATTTAAAAAGTAAAATTTAAATATGTTAATCAAAAGAGAAGAAAAATTATATACACATTAAAAATCACTTGAAAATCTAAATTATCATAAAAGTACATATTAAAAGTTATCAAAATTTTCTTCAAATCCTTGACATATGGATTTACTTTCATAAAAAAAATGTAAAAAATAAAAAGACAAAGACAAATCAGCTTTTTTTCACCAATATTTTCATCTCATAAACTTCATATCAATCTAAAAAACTTTAAAATTTCTTTGCAATTTCTTATTAAAATAAATACACGTAGCGGCAAAATATTTAACATAATTCATGAATTAGAGATAATATTCATTTCTTACAATTTATTGTACCTTATCTTTTTAAGTGTGACTACTTCTAGGTGGAATTTATTTATTTATTTATTTATTTTATTTTTATTTTTTATGAATCTAGATTGAGTTTTAATTTCATGAATGTTAACGTTTTCTTTTGAAAGAAAGAATGTGATTTCTTTTGTTCACTAGTCATAGAAGAAATTTGTTGCTAACCCTAGGAAAGGACTACCGCCGTCGCCGCTTCTCTCCTCTCTTCCGGCTGTCGGCGCTTTTTCCCTCCACTAGCGTTGCTTTGCTTTTTTCCTCCCGCGATTTGTCCGGCATTTTTCTAAGCGGTGGCTCCCTGTCTCTCCAGCCGCTTTCGTCTCGTCTTGGTGTTACGTGTTTCGCGCGCCTTCCAATCGGCAGTCTACGTGATTTGCTTCCGAGAGTCGGGCTACTGTTTTCTCAGGCACCAGTGACTCGCCTTTTATCCGTTCTGGTGGCGCGCTCAACTCCGGTGGGCGTCGTTCCAGGCGTGCGCCGTAAAAGCCGGTGGTTGCTGTCAGGTTTGGCTTCTTTTTCTCAGGCGGCTTCGCCGTTATGGTCGGTTCCCAGGTTGTCTACTGTTTTTGCCTCACGTGTTGATCCGTCGATGGTGCCGGCTTCTGGCAGAGCGGGAGAGGTCGGTTCTCACGTTTGGCTTCTGCCTGGCACCGGGCTTACCCTCTGGCTTCCGGATTTGAGCCGGGTTTGGTTTCATTGTTGTGCATCTGTTGTTGGGACCAAGATTGGCCCGGATTCGATTCGAGCTTAGGGGATGCTATCGAATTTCTGGTACTGCAGGTTTCATGGACAGGTTGCAGTGGAGATGGTCGAGAAGAACTTGTGTGGTCCGGGGGATTCCGAGCCTCCGACCGAGCCTTGAGCCTCAACCGAATTGTTTGTTGTAATAGGGCCAGACAAGTTTCTTTCTTGATTTTCCTCTGTTGGACAATTTTCAGTTTTTTTCTTGTGGTTGCTTTTCTTTTTATTTTGTTTAGCCTTGTGTGGTGTGGTGGTGGAGTTCCTTCACAGGTTTTTCAAGCCTACCCATTCAGGAGCGCGTTGTCATGGTGAGTCGGCACTATTAAACTCCTCGAAGCGAGCATTCAGGAGTGCCGAAACATGGATCATGATTGTTCTTCCGCCATGGTGCATATGCCCTCAGCTCCGAAAAGACTCTTTATCTGAATGGGTAGGATTCAAGCTTCTAATAGGGAACTTCACTATTACACCAGCTCTTGGTGTTGTTTTAAGCCTTCATTGCTATGTTGTCGCTCTTATTAGATCTAGCTTAGTCTACTCTGTTTATTTCTTAGTTTATTTTATCTAATAAAATAGGCTTCATGCGTTCAAAAGTCATAGAAGAAATTTAACATTTACCTCTAGTTAAAAAATATTGTTAACAACAATTTTTTCTGACAAATTAAAAAACAACACACCCATAGTCTTTTAAGAATCATATTTTTTAAGAATCATATTTTATGTTTGGGTTGGGGTGGAGTTTTTTTTTTATATTTGGACTCAATTTTCATTATGTAATGAATTATTGATAATATGTTTAGGTTATAGTTATAGAAAATATAAAATTTAATCATAATTAATCTAAATTATACTATATACTCTTACATTTATAAAACAAATTGGGGTGGCAATCCCCATATAACACTGTCATTGAGAGTAAGTAAAAGTTCCGAAAGTTGGGTAGTTGTAGTTTACAGCAAATTAATTTACATTGGTCGGTGATGAATTGCGCACATTGTAAACATGCACATAAACGTTTCTCTTATTTATAAGTTTGTCGTTCGTTTTTTTTTTTTTTTATCATAATGGTCATGTTTGATGAGCATGATTAATCGATCAACAATGTCTCTTTGTGTGAACGACATCGACAAATTAACATGATAAAACTATTGATCATCATTGGAGAGAAGCATATCAACATGACAATACTTATGATTAATATTGGACAAAAACAGATCAACATAACAAGATTACTGATCAACATTGAAAACACACAGATCAACATGATAAGACTACTAATCGACATAAAAAATGAGGAGATCAAAATGACTAGACTACTGATCAACATTACACAGAGGCAGATCAACATTGAAGAAGAGCTTATCAATATGAGAAAACTACTGATCAACATTGAAGAGAAGCATATCTACATTGGACAAGAGTTGATCAACATGACAAGACTATTCGGGGTGCCTCTGTCCAATGTTGATCCTTCTTCATTGTTTTTTACAAGCTTCTGGTTTGCAAATTAACATGAAGAAAACAAGACTCTTTGGGGTGGGAGTTGCTCACTCAGAAGTGGAAGAAATGTCACAATTGGTGGGCTGAAAATGTGACAAACTCCCATTCGATTATCTCGGTCTTCCGATCGGTAAGGACATGTCCTTAATTGACAGCTGGAACCTGTCCTTGACAAATTAAAAGGAAAAATGAGCTTGTGGAAGCTTAAGATGTTATCCATCGGAGGAAGGTTACCTCTGGTAAAGTCGGTGTTTGGTGGACTTCCCCTTTATTTTCTTTCTATTTTTTGGGTGCCAGCGACGATTCTCAAACTTCTTGAAAACCTTCGCAATAACTTCTTATGGGGGAAGGGGGAGAGAACAAAAAAATTGTCTGGGCAAACTACAAGTCTTTAATTGGGGATAACCCAATGGGAGGCCTAGGTGTCAGGAGCTTTTGGGCAAAAAACACTGCACTCTTGTGAAAGTGGTGGTGGAGGTTTGTCACTGAAAAAGACAGACTTTGGACTAGAGTGATAAAAGATCTGTATGGTGAGGATGGGGAGGGAAACATAAAAGGGTCGGGAACGGGTGCGGTGAGTGTTTGGAAAGACATTTTGAAAACAGTCAACATGCCAACCACCTTGAAACACCTCACAAAATACAGGTTCTCAATGTCGTTCTCAATGTCGTTGGCAATGGAAGACTAACAACTTTCTCGTTGGATCCTTGACTTAAAACTACATCTTTAAAATCTCTCTTTCATAGGTTATTTCTTCTTGACATGAATCCAGACTCATCTGTAGCGGACAAAGTTATCCAAAATCATCATGAACCAACCTTCTGGAATTGGAATTGGCGCATCAAACCGAGAGGCCGCACACAAGACAAATTCCAGAGGCTCTTACCTTTGTTACAAGGGATCACCTTAAATTCCAAAAAAGAAGACTCATGGCATTGGTCACTTGACAAAGAAGACTGTTCTGTTGGGGTGCTCTCCAAATACCTTGACAGCTTCAGATTCACAACACACTCGACACCGACGTTCTCGACAAAGCTTCTTCCAAAGAAAGTCCTCATTTTCTTCTGGCAATCACAACACTTATTCCTCCCATCTTTTGTTCAACTGCAGCGAAGGGGCCTTCCGGTTCAGAGCACAACATGTCGCATCTGCAACCAACTTCCGGAAAGAACAGAACATGCTATATTTTGTTGCCATTTTGCCGTTCAAGTCTGAGATTCAGTTCGTGCGTGGTGCAGGATGCCGGCGGGAATGATTCTGGAAGTTGAAGACTTTTTTTCTCAACAATTCTTTAATGGTTGCCCCCAAAATTCAAAACTGGTTTGGCAGGCAATATGCATCATTACGGGCTGGGCGATTTGGAAGGGAAGAGACCGCTTCGTCATGCAAAATGGCTCCTCGGACTCGCTGCAGATACTCACTGAAATTCAGACTCAATAATGCAAAATGGCTCCTCGGACTCGCTGCAGATACTCACTGAAATTCAGACTCAATCCTTCTTATGGTTCAAAAACAGGGGATGCAAGCTCGTTACTAACATGGATGATTGGATTCTCAATCCCTTGAGAATTTAATAATCCACTTATTATCAGTATATCCTTCATTTTCTAGGAGTGGCTCTGGTTTGATACGAGTTACTGGAGTATTCTTGAGGAGACTTCTTTTTTCTCTTTCCTATAGCTTTTACATTAAAAGCTACCTCTTTTAATTGACTATCACCCCAATTCTTAATACATCTCTTGATGTCCAAAAAAAAAAAATTAAATTACTTATCAATATTGAGTAGAAGTAGATCAACATTGGACAAAAGCATATCAACATTACAAGACAAGTGATGAACATTGGAAAAGAACAGATCAACACAATTAGACTACTGATCAATATTGGAAAAAAATCATATCAGCATGACTAGAAGAAGATCAACATGACCACCTACTCTGATCACGTCATTTTTTCCATATTTCTTAAGTTAGAAAAAAATTCAATTTTCCATAGTTTGCTAGTTTGATGGTTTTGGAGTTTCAGCGGAGCTAAATTTTGATGGTGATTGTGTTGCTGACTTGGGTTGGTTTGGTTTTCAGAAGCAGATCTGAAGTTACGACGGAATACGCAAAAGCGTCGTCAGAAACCATGGAAACGTCATGAAATCGTGATGGAAAGCTTCGCTAGAAGGGACAGTGCCATGTTTTCGTGGTGGTTGTTTTGTTGAGTTGCACCTTGTAGTGGTTTCGGAGCTGGAGTTGGGACTAAAAAAGCGCGGTGGCTTGTCTCGACGGAAGGGACAGTGGCACATTGTAATGACCTAAACAATCATGATGGTTATACTGTGAATAGTATAATTATTTTGGGGCTTTTTTGGGCTTTTTAATGTTACAATGTTACAATCCTAGCCTTTATTTAATTATAAATACTACTCATTTTGTCTCAGTAAAACTGAAACGTTTTATTAAGTACGAGATTAAAAAATATTATTGATTCGGAGATAATATGGTAAAGTATGCATATAAGACAAAAATATCTTTTTAAAGTGGGATGTGAAATAGAAAGTAATAAAGTGAAATTTATGTAAAAACGTTTCTTCTTTAGGAAACATAACAGTTTTGCAGGAACAAATTAAAAATGAAAACGTATCAGTTTTGTTAAGACGCGAAGGTTTTGTTTGTTTTAAAAAAGGATAAAATGTTTCTGTAAATAAATTATGGATAGTTTCTAATGCACATGAACCCAACTAATATAACAACTTATCTTTTTTTTATATATAAAGAGATAGAGGGTTGAGGATCGGAGAGACTTTAACATGAGATTTCCACATTGTGTCTCATGAACTTAACTATTAGCCTAGATGCTGTGGACGTATAACAGCTTATCTTTAAATAACCAAACCTTTATTTTACAATAAGAAGTTGCTAAACATTACTTTTTACCCATATAAAGCCTTAATTATTTACCATCATGACTTCGTTTGTTCGGTTGGGTAAACTCTGATTTTAAGGCTAAAATTTGATTGAGCTAAAACTGCCCCAACTCGGATTTTGGTAGCCGCTAAATGCAGACCAGATACAACCAATATCAAATATTTCAATCGAGACTCTTATTACCATAAGTATCAGATCCAGCATCGCCATTACTTTTACCACCGCATTTAATCCATCATTGTTCCTAGTAAAACTTTGAACGTCGTCAAGATCTTGTATCACAAAAGATGCCACAGTTAAAACTTGAGGACCAACCTCGTCATTCGACCACTCGATCCTAATCTCATCTGAAGGTAATAAACAACCGGATTGAAGACAGTTTGGTCCATGGAATTCAGAACTTGTTTCTAAAGTGCATGGATTACTTGGTGAGCACGTTACATCACAAGTAGGCTTGATTGGTTCTTCAAGTCTGCAATCTCCTGTGTACCCAAATAAATTACAGAGCAATAGAAAAGAAATAAGCATAATACTCTCTATATTTTTTTTAGGGTAAAGTGTATCTTTAGTCCCTTAACTTTATTAAATATTCTATTTGGGTTCTGTTTTAAGAATTTATCCTACTAAAGTCCCTTAACTTCATATTTTGTCTCATTCAGATCCTTTACCGTTAAGTCAATAAAATTAACGGAATTTTAAGGAAAATAATTTTTTTAGGTACCTAAACTGTTTCTTTTATACTATTTTCACCCTAAACTTAGATATGAGTTTTTAATAAGGGTAAAGTGTCGCCGCCGCCAGACCGCCGCCGTCGACCACCGCCGGACCACCAGCGAAAGTTTCAAAATAAAAAAAAAATGCCGGAGCATAGATCAGGGCCGAAGGTCGCCGAATCCCGGCCTAGGGCTTCCGAAACGCAGCCGGAGGCCTGCGAATCGCTAGCCTAGACCTCGAATTGATAACCTGGGCTAGCAATTCGCCAGCCTCGGGCAGCGAATCGCCGCCGCGATTCACCGGCCTCCGGCTGCGTTTCGGCGGCTCTAGGCCGGGATTCGGCGGTCTTCGGCTCCGATCTATGTTCCGGTATATATTTTTTTCATTTTTAAACTTCCGGGGACGGTCCGGCGGCGCCGGCGGCGGCGATCTGGAAAAAGTTTTAAGTTTTAAATTATTTGGGTGCAAATAATATAAAAGAAAAAGTTTAGGTACCTAAAAAAATCATTTTTTCTAAAATTTCATTAGTTTTAACATTGACTTAACGGTAAAGGACCTGAATGAGATAAAATTTGAAATTAAGGGATTTTAGTAGGACAAATTCTTAAAACATGACCCAAATAGAATATTTAGTAAAGTTAAGAAACTAATGGTGCACTTTACCCTTTTTTTATTGAAACAAATGATTTTGATATAAAGATTAAAGTAAGTGTAGAATCAATGTATTTTGATATCCCTATCCCATAAAATGTGAAACTAAAAGCTAAGCCTAAAACCGAGTAAAATAGTAAAATTTTAAAGTGGAAAATCACTGCAAATTTAATAGAAACGTTTCAATTATTAAAAGACAGTAAAAAAAAGAAAGTGTTCCCATGAAAAAACGGACGGAAGCTACAAAAACAGTAACAAAAAAGGGCAATAACGTAATAGTATGCATATCTCTTTGTCATCAACCCCACAACAAAATCCACCATAGCCACCATCGCTGCCACCCTCACCTCAATTTCTCCGCCCCATCGATTTCCCGCCACTCGCCATCAATCGCATTTAAAGATGGGCATTAAAGCGGGTTGACCCGTTTCATGGATCGATCTGCATTGTGGTGGATCGTTCCATAACCCGCTTCATTCTATTGGTGGATTCTCGACTCGCAGCCATATTTTTCCCTAAATGGAACCAAAACAAAATATTCATCAGAGAGAAAGAAAAAGAAGAAAATTGAGGGGGAAGATGAAAACTATCATACATATATAGAAGAAGGCACATGACGGCGACTGCCTTGACCAGTGACGGTGGCAGGAAACGTCCGGTACGCAGCAGCTAAATACGAGGGGCGGTGAGACGGCTGAGGTGATGGCGGTGGTGGAGATGACTATATATGGCGGTGGAGCTAACTAGGTTGTGACTATATATATATATATATATATATATATCACTGGTGGGTGTTTCCAGTAAT